>JAODAL010008374.1:0-118151 GCA_025379985.1 Phyllomedusa bahiana | reverse complement strand
GGCCCCGGGGGGGAAAAGGGTTAATGACCTTGGAGATGGCTTATAGAGCAGAATTGCAATATTTGTTGATGACACAAAGCTCTGTAAGGTTATCGATGCAGAGGACAGTAGCTCCCGGGCGTTTTTGGGCAAGGGCAATAAATTATGGGTTGTATTTAACAGAGGTTGTGTCATGACAGGAACATAGTTTTGCCTCTCTACAAATCACTGGAATATTGTGTACATTTTTTTGCTCCAATGTTTATATGGATTCTTTACAGATCTCACTGCCACAAGAGGTTGTGATGGTGTATTCATTCAACATGTTCAAGAAGGGTTTAGATGCCTTTCTTGAACTATATAATATTACACAGTTACTAGATTCTGGAGATGGGTAGTTGATCCAGGGATTTGTTCTGATTGCCATATTCGAAGTTTGAAAAATAAAACCCTTTTATTTAGGACAATTGGCATAATCTCATCAACCTGTTGTCCTTCCTGTGCATCAACACCGCATGGTTATGGGTTGCGCTAGATGGACCTGTGTCTTCTTCCAACCTTATCAACTATGTTATTTTATGGCTATTTAATAATAATATTTCCTGGAAGCATAAATCAATTAATACTTGATTCTGTACAGTGTTCATTGGAAAATCAAATTTAGCTAAAGTTTATGTTGTCAAGAAAATTAAAAAAGGATCAAAAATATAATAATGATAGATGAAAAAAAATGAAAGTTTTTATAAAAAAAGTTAGGTAAAAATATTGGCAAAAATACTCTAGTCTTACAAATTTTGACAGCATTAAATAGCTGTTGTGAAACATGTTGAAACAGGATTCGGTAATGGTGTTTAAAAAAATCTTTTTGAAAAGGCTTTTGTCAAGTATAAAACTTACAAAGTGCCCCCGTGTTCCTATTTATTTTCAAGGAATTTGAGCAAAAAGTGTGATCATAAAAAGGGGTTTCGCACCTTAAACATTTATTACATATTAAAGCTATTGTCCAGGGACTCAAAAAATTGTCTAGATTTTTTTTTTACAAAAAAAATGCAAATTGTTCCCAGTTTTCCACAGGAAATGACTAGTAAGCTGTTTGAGGAATAGAGGGATAAGAAGAAAAAATTTTTTGCCCCGAAAATTTTTAACTCAAGCATGTCTAGCAAACAATATGTAAGTATGTTATTAATGAGACATGACAGGAGAACCAGCTTCACATTATACACAACACAACATTAGCATTTCATCTTTCGGGTTACTCTTTTTTTTGCCCCCCAGAAAACCCCCTCATCCCCCCGACATTTAATAAATTTTAAACTCTGACCTACCCCAGGGGCCTTTGTGGGAATATAAAAAAAGTTTTGTAAAAAATTTGGAAAACAAAATAGAAAAATCTTTTCGGTTTTTGGTACCCTGCTGACTGGCCCCTAGCGGGCTATGTTCCTTTAACTTAAAAAAACACAAAACGGGAGAAGGGAGCTGTTTTTTTTCCTACCTCCAATAATCCACAATGCCTTAATATTATTAAAGGAATATTTTTTCCCCGGTTTTGCAGAGAGGATCCCAACTACCTTTCCATTTAATCAAGCATCTACGGGCCCCCCCCCAATTTGGGGAAAGGGGCTTTTTCGCTACAAAGTTAAGTTTTCAACAAGTTTTCTTTTGTTTTTTTCCTGGGTCAAAGTAAAAAAAAAAGGGGATTTTATTCAGCTCGGGGTCCCCAAAAAGGGTTTTTCCTCGGGTTTTCCCAAACATGCTCTCCCCTTCTTCTCTGCCTTGTTCCCCCACCTGAAAGCAGGGATGTTTTCCTACCCACGGGGGGGGGCCACACAAAACTGCAGGCAACTTCAAAACAAGGGGTTTTAAATCTCTGTTAAAAAAAAAACAAGATTAATTTTTTTTGATTATTTACTTGAGTTTCTGTCCCTTGTACACTTTTGATTTACATTTTGGATCTGGGGGGAAGCAGGTTTTAAACCCCTTTAAAATGCGTAATGTGCTCCTTTAATAAACCCCTTAATGTTATAGCCAATACAACCCAAATTGTGCTTTTTCTTCACTGGGCGTCTAGCCCCACCTGGGAATTCCCTCTTTCCCGGACAAATAGACTTTTCAAGTTTTATTTTCTACGGAAACATCTCCCTATAGATTACATCTCCTGCGCTCAATGTCAGTGTAATTAGCAGAGCTGTGAATATAGAGCTGATATGCTAATCACTGCTATAGAAATAACCACACCCTAACCAGGAAGAGACAGGATGCATGAAACTAAAGCTGCTTGTGGGTCTGTGAAACACCATGGTGAGACAACCTATTTAAGAATTTCTTTGGAAGATGGTGTTTATTGACAAATTCTGCTTTACTTGTATGAAATGTTGGCCTTTTCTTAAACTACAAATGTTTTCTTCGGTTCATTTGGTTTCCTCCTCTTTTGTACCAGATGTCGAGATACCGTATATACTCGAGTATTAGCCGACCCGAGTATAAGCCAAGGTACCTACTTTTGCCACAAAAACTGGGAAGACTTATTTACAGAGTATAAGCCTAGGGTGGAAAATGCAGCGGCTGCTGATAAATTTTGAAAATAAAAATATCCCATGTAGGCAGGTATAGGCAGTTTAATGTTCCCCATATGCATGTATAAGCAATTATCGGCAGGTATATGTCCCCCATAGCAAGGTATAGGCAGGTATATGTCCCCTCATAGGCAGGTTATAGGGTATTATAGGCAGGTTATAGGCAGCTATATGTTCTCTCATAGGCATATATATGTTCCCTCATAGGCAGGTTATAGGCAGGTATATGTCCCTATAGGCAGGTTATAGGCAGGTTATAAGCAGGACTTGTTGGAAAAAAAATGACATCGTGCGTTGCCTGTGCCGGAGTCTCTGGAAGTCCGCATGTCTGCTTGCAGCCTTCTGGAGTTCTATTGTGGAGCAGGGAGCACTCGCTGAGACTGGTCCACCTGTTTGATGCTTCGACTCCTTGCTGGGTTGGTTTCCTATGGATGGATTGGGAGCAGTCAGGCCTCGCATCTAAATTGTAGACATGCCTTTTGCCAAATTGATGGCTACCTCATGACATGTGTTGCACAGTGGGGGGCTTGATTGACTTTTGCAATCCTGCAAACTGAGTGAATTTGAAGTTGAGGGGGGTGACTTTTGTCATTTTCCTCAAACCTCCCCCTTTTGAGGGTGCTGGGGGCAGCACCTCTTGGTGTTATCCCGTGCGCCCCCTTGCCCCCTGCCTCTGTCAAGACAACCCATCGGCGTTTACGTGGTCTCAGCCCTTCCGGTGGCGAATGGCAAAATGGTACTGCTGGAGCGCCAGGCTCCAGCATAGCAACCTCCCATTGGTTCCGGAGATAATGTGTAACCAGCTCAGGGGGCTATGGTCTGTCTCCACAATGAAATGACGCCTGTATGAGAAGGGCTGCAGATTCTGCAGAGCCGACACTATTGCCAGGCATTACGGCAGAAGCTTCTAGCTCAACCCCCCCCCCCCACCACCACCACCTACTTTCGCCTATAGTACCCGGTGTCCCAGGCAGTGGAACTCACTTATGCCCAGCTGGCACTTTTCCGGATTGATGGTAAAGCCTGCCTGGCAGATTCACCCGAGCACCTGCGTCCTTCCAGGTGGGACTGAAAATGGCTATGTCATTCAGGTATGCGGCCACGTACCCTTCAAGTTCCTTGAGCAGCGTGTGGACCCGCCGCAGAAAACTGGCAGCAGCATTCTACAGGCCAACCGGCATGATCGTGGACACGTACACGCTGAATGGGGTGAGAAAGGCAGAGCGTTCCCGTGCTTTATGGGTCAGGGGAATCTGCCAATATCCTTGGCTCAAATCCACGATGGTCAGGTATTTGAACCCAGCCAACTGATCGAGCAATTCATCGATGTGCGACATTGGGTAAGCATCGGTGACCGTGACAGCGTTGAGCCATGTAGTCCACGCAGAAGCAGGTGGTCCGATCCTTCTTGGGGACAAGGACTACAGGTGAGGCCCAGGCACTGTTGGACGCCTGGATGACCCCTAGCTTCAGCATTTCGTCAATCTCCTTGTGCATGTGCTGCTTCACTTCGAGGGAGATCCGATATGCTGAATGCCAGATTGGGGGGTGATTCACAGTGTCCACGTGATGGATGGCTGACTGACGTCCTTCAGGGAACGCTGGTAAACAACTCCCAGAAGGGGTGGAGAGTTTCCCACAGCTGGGACCGTTGGTCCTCTAGGAGCTGTCAACAAACCCCCCATCCTCTATTGATCCACCCGCCCTGACCGGGACGAGTATAACCAGGAGGGTCTCCATCTCTCCTTCCTCGGGCAGGTGGCACATGCGAAGGGCACATGCCTATCGCTCATGATGCACCTTCATCATGTTCACATGAAAGGCCTTCCTTCTTCCCTGGTCGTGGTACAGGGTGACTATGTACTTAACGGCGTTGAGTTGCTAATGCACGACGTATGGGCCTTCCCAGGTTGGTTGAAGTTTGTCCTATGGTACAGGGACAAGTACCCACACTTTCTGACCAATCTGGTAGGTCCCCTCACAAGTATTCTGGTCATACCACTGCTTCTGGTCGGCCTGGGCCTGCAACATATTGCCATGGACCAGCTGGATCAAGGCCTGCATTTTGTCACGGAAGTGCACGACATACACGATGACCGACACCTCAAGGATGGCCAAGTCTCCTCCCAGGCCTCCTTTACCAGAGCCAGGGGCCCCCATACATGTCACCCATACAGAAGCTCGAAGGGGGAGAGCCCCGCTGAGGCCTGTGGAGCCTCACGGTAAGCGAATAGCAGGTGTGGGAGGTACCGCTCCCAGTCGCACCTCTGGGTGTCAGCCAACATCTTAACCATCTGCTTCAGGGTGCCATTGAACCGTTCGCACAGGCCACTAGTCTGTGGGTGGTACGGAATGGCCACCAGATGTTGCACCTGTATTTGTTTACAGAGGGACTCATCAGCTGCGACATGAACTGGGTCCCCCGGTCAGTGAGCACTTCCTGAGGAAAGCCCACTTGAGAGAAAATATCCAGTGGTCACCTTGTGGGCCTGAATGGACGACAAGGCTACCGCTTCTGGGTACCAAGTGGCATAATCTACTACCGTCAGTACAAAGAGTTTCCTGGAGCTGCTGACAATGGACAGTGGTTCAATTAAATCCACAGCCACCCTCCTGAAAGGCTCATCAATGATGGGCAGAGTTACCAGTGGAGCTTTGGGCCACGGCCCCACCTTCCCCACCCGCTGACAGGTGCCGCACAAACGGCAGTATGCAGCCACATCGGTCCCCATATTTGGCCAGTAGAAATACTGGGCCAGCCTGTCCTTTGTCTTGGTGATCTATAGGTGTCCAGCCATTGGAATCTCATGCGCAACCTGCAACAACTCCGTCCTGAACGGATAGAGTACCACCGACCATCGGTCCCTGGGCCATGCTTCCAGTAAACCCCATCGGACCATCATGTGGTACAGCCATCCTTGGTCCCAGACCATTCACGCAGTGTCTGTGCTGTGCTGCCTGCTCCTTGAGAGCTTCCAGGCTGTTGTCAGCCTCTAAAGCTGCCTGAAACTTTCAACTAGACTGACCAGAATGGATGAGTGGCCACGACCGCTGAAATCACTGGTGGGGCTCCCTCCCCCTCGGCATCTGTAAAAGTCGCCAGTTCAATCGGCCTAACTTGGCCCTCTGACAACCCGTTTGTGGTGAGACCCTGCCCTGTGGCCATACCTGAGAGCCCTGCCTCATCTGCATGCTCCCCCACTGCAGCTGTCTGCCCGCTAACACCATGGGACAACAAATCCCAGCAGGCTTGCTGGACACAACCTTCTGCCTCATTGCAGTCTGCTGACCTTACCTCCTCTCCATATGATGGAGAGGGACACATCACATCACCCACCCCCACACTCACATCAGTGTGCAGGTTAATAACAGCATCCACATTATTAACTGGGGTGGATAATACAATAGATTTGGAGGGAGAAGACCTGGGGAGTTCAGGGACATCAAAACATGCCACTAGCCGTTCCAAGTCTGCCCCTAACAGAACACTGGCTGGAATGTTCGAAAATATCCCTACCTCCCGCACTCCCTGCCCGGCACCCCAGTCCACCCCAGCCAGCACAACACCTCCGATTCCAGAGACAGTGCAAGTCTTTCCGAGTATCATGTCCTTTTGGGAAACCAGCTCAGGCTGCACCACATGCACCTTACCCCTTCTCCAGCTGGCGTGCTTCCTGGCCTCTGGTGCCCGATTGTTAGCATACTCATCCGCAAGGTTTGCTGTGGTGAAAGCCCCTGTGGTGCTTCTGGAGGTCCTCTGGGCAGTTCCACAAAAACTGCTCCATCGCGATGAACTCCTTCAGCTACTGGACGTTGGTGAGCTCCAACCCTGACTTCCACTAGTCAACTGCTGTCAGGAGGATCCCACTGTAAACTTTGGAGCTTCTTCAGATACATCTCTAGGGTTAGGTTGAACTGCCGGACCAGCGCATGTTTGACTTTCTCATAGGTCAGGGTGGCATTGCTGGGCAAAGATTTCCAGGGCTTTACCCCTGAGAGGAGGAGCTAGGAACTGGATCCACTGGTCCTCAGTTAAATGGTGTTGGCGGCAGATTTTCTCTAACGCCAGCAAGAAGGTGTCCAGTTCTCCACTTTTATCCAGCATGCGGAAGTCCTCTGCCTGTAACTTTGGAACCCGGGTCTCAGGGGACTCATGAATGGGTGGGGTGGGCTGTGAGGTTCATAGATGAAGCATCTGCAACTGGTGGTCACGCTCGCCCTGGCGTTCCTCTGCCCGCTCACAATGTTCTGCAGCTGCCACCTAGGCTTGCTCACAATGTTCTGCAGCTGCTAGGAGAGTATTGTAGGTGTCGAGGTCTCCAGCCTTGAGTTTGGCCAGGTCAGCTTGCAGGGGGATAGCTGAGGGTGAGCGGCCCACTGCGGAATTGACCATCTGCGACTGGCTCCTGGAGGAGGCCATACTGCACTCCTCTTTGCCTTGAAGCTCGCCATCATGGTCCATAGCCCGGTCTGTGATGAACTCCTGCTTGCCTTGGCTATCTTCTCCACGTGTTTCCTCAGGGCCTACAGCTTTGGCCAGTTGGTTATTTTTGCCCCTGCTGTGACCAGCCATCCTTGTAACCCTTGGTTACTGACACAAAAACTGCAACCTGAATGTACCATACCTCATATTTTCACGCAGACTGTCTAGTGCTGAGCTGATCTTAAGACCCAAGCAGCAAAAGCCACTGCTGGTAGTCCTTAGTGTCTGGGATTACAGGCCCCGCACTCACACACACTATTGTTTTTATCCCACCGTGCTGCCACCAACCTGTCAAGAAAAGCCCGCACCCACTTGATGGTCAACGGTCTGACTTGGGGTGTATCATGATGTTGCGCTCCCCCTAATGGCACGCAAGGTCAGCCGGATGCGGTTTCACAGTTAACCCATGTTCACATGTGCACAGGAAGACCCAGGGAGTGCGATAGCCCTGAACGGCTGGGAGAGATCTGTTTGCCCGCACCAGTGAAACAGAACACTGCTAGACCAGTAGACTGCCACCAGTTCCTCGTTGGCTATTATCCTGGTATTTGTCATGTTATAACAGTTGTGTAAGGGTTAATTGTTCAATTAAGCCTCTGTCTCAATTTTGAACTGTTTAAAAGCCCTGTTATCTTCCTGTTTTATGTTCCTGAGGAAGCAGGGTAGAGTCTCTGCGAATACGTAGCTTTCCTGTTTTATATTTACTTAAATAAACCAGCTTGATGCTTAAGTTGGCTTTTCTTTGAATTGTTTTTGCCCCTGAAAGCGCCACGGGAACTCCTAATTTCACTCGTGTTACGAGTGTCCTTCTTTCCTACTATTATCCTGGTATGTTACAGACTTATAGCAGGTCCAGGAACCAGTCCAGGTATCGATATATTAGAGACTGAGAAAAACGGACATGTGAGATCGATGATCAAGACAAAACACCCGCTCAGGATTAAAGTTTAAAGATTTAATCACCTTGTGAGTGAACTAGACAAACTATACATACATAGGGGTATAACTATACAGATATTGGTCAGAGGTGCAAACACGGTTATTGTTACAGACAAAGAGGCAGCAAGATGTGTCTATTTACCTTAGGATGGCCTTGTGCTGGGCACACGTGGGGGGGTGAATGTGGCCATCCACCTGTGTGTGGATGCTCCTGGAATGCTATTGAAGGTAATGCCCCTCCAATGAGGCAACAATGAGCCCACTTAGGCATCGACTTATAACTGTACAGGGACATCCCACATCGCACCCCCTTCACACCTCCTGTCACGCCCTCTCATGCGACTGGGACAGTCTACATCTCGGGCTATGCTGGTTTTGATCTTGGGCACAAAATGGATCGTATCGCGGCCGGGTATTGGGACAGAACCGAGCTAGTGATACCATCAGAACTGGATGGGCTTAAGCTACGACTTGGTAACAAAATTGGTGCTGCTTAAAGAAAGACTGTTGCTGTTGGTGAAATTTTTTTGTTTGGCCATGGAGGAACTCCTTGCCCAGCTGATGCAGTCCATGAAGGAGTCTGAGCAGCTGACTGCCACCATGCGGGAGGAAAATAAAAGGCTCCAGGCACAGCTGAAGACCGAGAGAGAGGCTGTGTCACCAAGGGAGATTGCACAAGATGATGTGAGAGCCCGACGTGCTGTACAGAGGGCAATGTGGAAGATGACTGCAGAGGAAGATGTGGAGGTCTTCCTTTCAGCGTTTGAGCGGGTGGCAGTAAGCGAGAGGCTACCTCCAGAGCAGTGGGCAGATGTCCTGGTGCCCTAGCTGACTGGCAGAACCCAGAGGGTGTACTGTGGTTTATCCCTGCAGGACAGTAGAAAATACTCCAAACTTAAGATGGAGATTGTGTAGTGTCTGGGGTTAACAAGGACTGTTGATGTCCAGGAGGTTACAAAGCCAGAAATGGGAAAACCTGTTGCTATGGGCAACCAAGCTGAGGACTGACGGAGCAGATGTCTTGTGGCCAGGAGGCCGTATCACCCATCGAAGAAGGGGTCCACTTCCGGAGAGATGAAGTTGCCCAGGGAGCTGTGTCCTGCCGTTGCCGTGGGCAACCTCATTCATCAGCAGGAGCCTGCTACCACCATCCAGCAGAGGGAGCCATTTGGGAGATGCCAGAGTGGAAGATGTGTCTGATGCCCTCTCGGAGGAGGCAAGAGGTCAAGCGGCAAGCCTGGAGCTTAGGTGTGAGCTCCAACCCAGGCTGACATGGACAGCCAGCAGGAGAAATTTCCAGACTGAACTCAGCCATCATACCTGGTAAGACTGCTCCAGTGGGGTTGGTTATGTGCTATGGTATTGTAGATCATATGCATGATATATGTGTGGACTTGGCTGGGCTAGACGGAGGTCCAAATATGCTGACAAGCCAGAAGAGTCCTGAGAGCAGTGGACTTGCAGAGTCTGAAGGACTTGGTTCCTTACATGCAATGGTGCATATTGAAAATGCTACTAATGTGTTAAATATATGTGTAACTCATAGCCATGTCATACAGTCTGAGCAGGGGACTGTTAGCTGTAGCACAAAGTTAGCCCCAGTTACTGCGGCCCTGTGTGAACAAGCAGCTAGAGGTGGTGCAGCTTCAGTAATGGCCAAGTGTGAAGTAGCTGCTAAAGCAGGAGCAGGGTGTAGCTCAGGAGCGGCCCTGTGTGAAGAAAATGCAATGTGTGAACAGGCTGCTGCAGCCAGAGCAGCAGAGGGGATTAGCGCTAGTGTGCCCCTAGAGGTCATAGGGGAGAGCAGCCCAAGTAGCACAGGTGATGTGTGTCCTGTGAGGGATAGCCAGCAGTTATGTTCTGCTCTTGTTGGTCCCAGAGAGATGTTTGCCTGCTTTAATGGGAACTCTGCAAGTGTGTTGCCTGAAAGAGAAACGGCCTCCCATGAAGGTGATTGCTCTGGTGCAGTGTATGAGGGCTCTACTACCATGCATGAGGAGGCTAGGAGTGTGAATCTGGTGGTTATTGACCATGGGGAACAAACACTCTGTGAAGAGTCTCAGTTGCAGTGTGGGAGTGGATGCTGTAGTGTGTCTGTGCTACAGAGTACTGATGATGTTGATTGTTCAAATGGGAGTAATGAAAATACGTTTGTAAAGAAAACGTGTACTAAGGCAGATTATGTGTGCAGCCCTGAGCAGTGTATTACAGAGAAGGGGATCTGTGATGAAAATCCATATTGTGACCCTGTAGGGATTGAAGAGAAAGATCGTGCTGAGACCTGTAGTGCAGCTAAGGTAACTTGCTCTAATGGTTGCTGTATTTCCAGTAGCTTTTACTGCAGTGGTCAGAAAGACTGCAGTGATGGTCATGAGGAAAAATATGAGCCACTATACCCAGAGGAGGGGGACGTAGGCTCAAGCACTAGTGAGGGGCTGGTCAGTGTGTTTGACCCCTCAGATGGTAAGGAAATCCCCAGTAAGGAAACTGAGGTAAATGGCAAGGGTTTCCTATATGTAGCGGTTGTTAGCAGTGTCCCAGAGGTAACTAGCAGGTATACTGAGTGTTCTCCCTTAGAGACGGTTACTGGGGATGTGCAGGACACATCTCCCCTCATTGCTGCAGAGGGTCTGCTGCTAAATAGAGCCAGTAAACGGAGGTGTGAACAGGTCAGAAAGAATGTGTTCTCTGGTACTAGTGAAATACCAGTTAATGTTGCCATTGGCGAGGTTGGCAGGGGGAACCCTGCAATTACTAGCATGCTTGTTATGGGGGCTACAGTGAGTCCTAGTGCAGCAGAAGTTGTCACTGAGATAAATCAGGTGACAGCTAGTAGCCAAGAGATGGAGCTTCAGGGTCAGGAAATAATCAGTGAGGGCCAGAGACCTTGGGATGAAGAGAAGTTGTGGTCTCATGGTCATCCTGCCGTCAAAGAGTTAGCAGGGTGGGGCTTAGGTGCGCCCCTAGGAGCAATGGTGGATAGTGACCCTGAGAGGGTTGATGTCATTACTGCCTCTGGTGAATTTAGTGGGGTTGCTGGATCCAACCAAGGGTCTCCTGCTTATATGAGACCCAAAATAGGGAAGAAATTGCCCAGTGGGCACAATACCAAGCTAGTCTATGTGTGGGAAAAGGCTACTAGGTCTGGTAGTGCTGATAGTGAGGTTGTCAGGAATAGCCCTGTGAATGTCGGCATACGGGCTGAAGGTGGTGACATTGTTGCAGAGTGTGCATGTGTTAAGCCACTGGTTGTAAGTGGCTATGACCTGTCACTTGCTCAGTGGGGGAGGAGCGCATGGTGTGAGCCCACAGCTGAGCTGTGCATGGAAAGTGTTGTCCCTGCCCCTGAGGATGTAGGGAAGACCCTGGAGGAAGTTAAAAGGTGACAAAGTCCTAGGCCTTTATCAGGGAGGGATTGTGACAGAGCGACAGCAAGCAGTTGCATGTTTCTGCCAGTAAGTGGAGCTATACAGAAGATCCACAAGCAACACGCCACCAAGGGTACCTGGCCTTGGTGGGATAAGAGCCGTCCATTTATGCTGTCAGTCACAGTATGCGGTTGGCAGCCGTCTATAGCCATTTCTGGGTTGGCTCTTATTGGGAGTAGGCAATGTGTTGGGTGGGTCTCTACTCCCCGTGTTCTAGAGCAGGTTTTTGGCATGACCCTGGAGGCCTACAAAAGCCTGCTTCTCCAGGTAATCAGGGGGTGTGGTCAACTGCTGTTTGGAGAAGCAGTGGAGCTGGTGAGAGGAGGCTCTTAACCCCCAAGCTTGAGGAAGCCGGTGCCAGTGGAAGCTGGTGAACTGAGTGCTGGCGGTGCTGGACGGTAGGTCCTGACCGCAGGTTAGTGAGGGACTCATTAATGTGTGCACAGTGGCTAGACGGCCTAGTTGTTTATTTATATTTTTGTGTACCGTATACGTTTTCTGTGTTGTGCTAATAAAACTGGCTGAAGTCAGGATAAAGAGAACCCTGTGTCAGCCTGCCAAATCTGTTCTACCATAGACGGCGATCCTGCGAGCTGAATTAATCCCCGGGCCGATCCAAGACGGCGGCCGAATTAATGTGAGTAGAGTCTTACAGTATACGTCTACATGCTGGTATATTTAAGCATAATTAACTCATAAACCAATAAAACTTATTATTTTTGTTAACAGATTACCTCCAAGTGGGACATTTGACATTGAAAATGGAGCTTTATTACTTCAAATGAGGACCAGATCTTCACATGCCTATACACTCTTGACACCCCCAACATACATCATAATGGGTCGGTCAAGGGACACATAAAATTAGGTATTCTTGCACCATTCCCCTCATCACCTTATCAGTCAGTCAGGGACAACAAATTACCCTAATGAGCTGATGGGTAGCCCTGAAACTTGAACCGATTGTTCAGGTATAAAATATGTTTTCATGGGGAAAACTGTGCTCACAGCTTGGGGGTCAGCCATCAACTGAGCTGTGACCCAATTCCTCCCTTACCCCTGGACAGAAGATAATTTACATTTGTGTTAGATGCTTTCTGCGATTTATCTCTATTATTTTATGACTATATTGCTTGTTTGTATGTTAGCTTATTGCATCCTTTTGCATTCGTTTTGCATTTTATGTAAGCCTGTACCTTTTTCTATTAAAGCTTAAAACTAAAATAAGTTTGGTCCTTGAATGGTCTAAGAATCCATAGCCTCGATTATAGTGTTTAACCCTGAGACTGCTGGAAAGCAGTGTGATAGTGTTTAATCTTTTGACTGCTGGAGAGCAGTGTTTGGTTAGAGTGTTTTAACCCTGGAAGTGTCAGTGAGTGGTGTTTGGCAGTGATGTTTCTTTCCCTCTGATTGATTTCTTGTGGGAAGGTGGTGGCAGCCGGGCCGCCGATAGGGCAGTACAACCGGTACTGCTGTACCGGGCCCGGGCGGTGTGAGAAGCCAGGGGGGGCCCGCCGCCGCCGGCAGGCTCCGCCCCCTTGCTTCACAGAGGCGATCTCTTAATTGTATGCACGTCCGTGCGACGCGCATACAATTAAGATGAACGGCGGAGCAGGGAGAGCTGTGCGCTCCCTGCCCCTGCCGTACATCGCTCAGCAGGCGGTGCGGCGGAAGTGACGTCACCGCGCCGCCTGCCGAGCTTCCTGTCCTCGGCCCCAAGCCTAAAGCAGCAGGCTTGGGGCTGGGAGGAGACGGAGACGCCGGGGGAGCGCGGCCAGGTAAGTTATTAGCTACAGGGTTGCCTAAGCAACAGGGGGGGGGAAACTATCCTGCCTACAGGGGCCCTAAAAAGGGGGGGATCTATCCTGCCTACAGGGGCCCTAAAAAGGGGGGAGGATCTATCATTTCTACAGGGGCCCTAAAGACTGGGGGGGGGCGATCTATCCTGCCTACAGGGGCCCTAAAGACTGGGGGGGGGGAATCTATCCTGCCTAAAGTGGCCCTAAAGACTGGGGGGAGTAAATATCCTGCCTACAGGGGCCCTAAAAAGGGGGGGGGGTCTATCCTGCCTACAGGGGCCCTAAAGACTGGGGGGGATCTATCCTGCCTAGAGGGGCCCTAAAAAGGGGGGGGGGGGGGGGAATCTATCCTGCCTACAGGGGCCCTAAAGACTGGGGGGGGATCTATGCTGCCTACAGGGCCTAAAGACTGGGGGGGGAACTATCCTGCCTACAGGGGCCCTAAAAAAGGGGGGGGCGATCTATCCTGCCTACAGGGCCCTAAAAAGGGGGGGGGATCTATCCTGCCTACAGGGGCCCTAAAAAGGGGGGTGGGGAACTATCCTGCCTACAGGGGCTCTAGAGACTGGGGGGGACTATCCTGCCTACAGGGGCCCTAAAGACTGGGGGGGGGATCTATCCTGCCTACAGGGGCCCTAAAGACTGGGGGGGGGGAACTATCCTGCCTACAGGGGCCCTAAAGACTGGGGGGGGGGGAACTATCCTGCCTACAGGGGCTCTAAAGACTGGGGGGGGGGGAACTATGCTGCCTACAGGGGCTCTAAAAAGGAGAGGGGAACTATCCTGCCTACAGGGGCCCTAAAGACTGGGGAGGGGGAACTATCCTGCCTACAGGGGCCCTAAAAACGGGGGGGGACTATTTGCCTACAAGGGGCCCTAAAAATGGGGGGGACTATCCTGCCAACAGGGGGCCCTAAAAATGGGGGGGGGACTATCCTGCCAAAAGGGGGCCCTAAAAAAGGGGGGACTATCCTGCCAACATGGGGCCCTAAAAATGGGGGTGGGGGAATATCCTGTCGACAGGGGGGCGTAAACAGGGTGTGATAATTCTGCCTACAGGAGAACCCTAATCTACAGGGGGGAATCTATTCTGCCCACAGGGGGAGCCCTAATCTACAGGGGAGGGACTATTCTGCCCACAGGGGGCCCTAATCTACAGGGGAGGGACTATTCTGCCTACAGGGGACCCTAATCTACAGGGATGGGACTATTCTGCCTACAGGGGGGGGCCCTAATCTACAGGGGAGGGACTATTCTGCCTACAGGGGGGCCCTAATCTACAGGGGAGGGACTATTCTGCCTACAGGGGGCCCTAATCTAAAGGGAGGGGGCTATTCTGCCTACAGGGGGCCCTAATCTACAGGGGAGGGACTATTCTGCCTACAGGGGGCCCTAATCTACAGGGATGGGACTATTCTGCCTACAGGGGGGCCCTAATCTACAGGGGAGGGACTATTCTGCCTACAGGGGGCCCTAATCTACAGAGGAGGGACTATTCTGCCTATAGGGGGGCCCTAATCTACAGGGGAGGGACTATTCTGCCTACAGGGGGGCCCTAATCTACAGGGGAGGGACTATTCTGCCTACAGGGGGGCCCTAATCTACAGGGGAGGGACTATTCTGCCTACAGGGGGGCCCTAATCTACAGAGGAGGGACTATTCTGCCTACAAGGGGGCCCTAATCTACAGGGAGGACTATTCTGCCTACAGGGGTGCCCTAATCTACAGAGGGCCCTATTCTACCTACAGGGGTGGCCTAAGCTACAGGGAGCCCCCATTCTACCCACATGGGAACCCTAAGCTACCGCCCGGGTGCCCGAAGCTACCTACGTCTCCCCTAGCTACCATCTGGGAGGTGAGAAGCTACCTAGCTACCGCCCAGGAGCCCCATTGTACCTGCATACCGACTGGGGGAGCCCCGTAACTGCCAGGGGGTAATTCTTACCATTTGGGCCATTATGGAGGGGGAGTTTGTACATGGGGGAGGGGGCACTCAGTTGGGAAAATGATAAAAAAGTGAGGAGTCTCAGGTGTTGTGTTGTAAATTCTACAGGGACGAGTGGTGGACGGAGGAAGTCATCATGGAGGTCTGGACCAAATAGAGAAGAAAAGGGAAAGTGAACGACTCCTCAGACAAGACGTCACCTGTGAGGCCCTAAATGTAAGTAAACTATTTGCAAAGCACCTGTATATCTGCTATCTACCACTATATGGTCACTGTATGGAGGTAATATACAGTCTGCAGAACCTGTGTACACTTGTATATACCACTATATGGTCACTGTATGGAGGAAATATTGGTCTTGATGTAATGGTTTATATTCAGTAACAGTATTGCGGTATTATTCAGTATTTTCAGGGTAGAGATATGTGTTGATGAGTGGTGGTATTAGGTGTTTGTATATTGTTGTTATTTGGTGATATTGGTTTTGGTATACTGGTTTAGTCAATAACACTATGGTGGTGCTAGTCAGTATATGGTTGTGATAGATGGCGATATTATTTAGTATTTGTATATTGTTGCTTGGCAATATTGGTCTGGGTATACTGGTTTGGTCAGTAACATTATAGTGGTGGTATTTGCTTGACCTTGTATATGAACTGACCCACAAAAAACAGATAGACTGTACCTTGTAAAATCCAGCAAGAACTAAATCCAAAAACAATGGCGCAATTGCATTTTTTTTTCTTGTGACCCCCAGAAACAATTTTTGTCTGGTTGTGGGCCGGGAGATGGGTGGGGCTCTGTTGGGTTGGCTGGGGATGGGGAAGTAGGGGGCGGAGCAAACGGGGGGTTGAGTCGGTGGGGGCGGAGCCGGGGATGGAGGGGGGGGGGGGCCAGATGCTTCAGCTGTATGGGGCCCCAAAATTTCTGATGGCGGCCCTGGGTGGCAGCATATATTTTTGGGGTGTCTTAACTGTGTTGGGGTGGGATTTATGCTCATGTATACATGACAAATTGGTGGCAGAGTGGTGGGACTGGCAGTATCCTGGCAGTATCCTTGAAAAAAGTACAGCAGTTATACAAAGACTTTGACATACCTGCAAACATTTTTCCCTTTCCTGTTTTTTTTCCTATCTCTTATTTGGCAAAGGGTACTTTTGTGAGATGTACAAGAAGCAGAGCAAGGAAGCTCTCATCAACCTCTGTGAGCAGAGAGGAACTGATACCACTGATAAGACAAAAGACCTGCTGAACCGTAAACTGGTGGAGCAGGAGTTGGAGCAGCTATCCATGGCATCTGAGCAAAACACTTGCACCACTTATGGGGGCCAAATAATGGACATTGCTCCAGAGATATTGTTGTTTCTCTTGAGGATACTTGCAGCAACAGTTTTGAGGAGGGCAAGAGCTTCTCTCTTGGAATGGCTTTATAACAGTTAGGTGCCTGTAACCCTGGTCTGTGTCTGTAACTGATCCTGCAGTACCAAAAAGCTGCTGCTGTAGAACACCAGGTGAAAAGAGAGCGAGGCTGCAGAACACCAAGCAGCGAGAGAGGCCACAAAACACCAGACTCAGACAGAGTTCCAACTGCAGATGGCACAACTTCAGAGGGGTAGCACTTCAACACAACCCCACTCTCAGGATTCATATCCACAGACATCCCGACTGTAAAATGTTCCTGTGATAGAAAAGAATGGACATTTTTCTTTGGGGTTTGAGAAAACATGCAGACAATAGCATTTGCCCCAGTGCTATTTGCCCCAGGACTAAGGGGCAAAGTCTTGGAAGGTTTTTCTGACTTCACACTTGAGCAAGATGGAAATTATGATGCTATAAAAGGTTCTAGTCAAAAAATATAACCTCACCCTGGAGGTGTACGGTAAAAAGTTCCAGAGTCTACAGCAAAGTTCCACTGACAGCTATGTGGATGTTGTCGGTAGTCTGAGAACCACCTTCAGGCAATGGGTGCAAGGACTGTTTGTTACCAGCTTTGAGGATTTGGAAAATTTGATTGCTAAGCATCAGTTGTTTCATCTCTGTCCTACAGATATAAGGCAGTTTGTTTGGGACAAAGAGCTCAAAACTGCTGATCAAGCTGCATAGATGGCAGATTCATATATTACCAACATAATATCGGAAGCACAGAAGACATCCGAGTCCAGCTGGAGGAGAGGTAAGTCTGTAGCAAAAGCTACAATCTGTAACAGTGGGTAGCAAGGTCACTGTTCGCCTCAGAGACACTGGAGAAGAGGTGACGGTTGTACATTCGGAGATGGTAAACTCAGAGGATATAACTACAGGAAGGACCATGTTGTTAACAGTAGAAGGAGGAATCAGCTCTGCTGTACCCATAGACTGTGTATATCTGGACTGGGGAGCAGGAAGAGGAGTGAGAAAAGTGGAAATTTCTGAAACTATTCCTACCAATGTGTTTTTGTGGACTGACTTGGGTGAAATGGTGTCTCAGTATTTGTCTGCCCCTCCACTGAATGAAAACAGACATGCATACCTCCCAACTTTTGGAAATTGCAAAGAGAGACACTTTAGACACTTTAGGCCACGCCTCTAACCATGCCCAAACAAATGACATCACATCAAGTCATGCCTCCAACCACACCCAAATGACATCATACCAGGACACGCGTCTAACCATGCCCCACCTAACAAAATCATGCACCTCCCCTCCAGAAGACCAATGTCAGCACAACAGTAGCGCCACTATGGTCTGTAAATATGTATTTATATAAAGTAATGTACAGTACATAGAGAAATCCATACAAATAGCTGTAAGACAATGTTCTATGGAGGATACCTCTATATAATGGTCATACAGTGACCACGTAATACCAAAATACAAGGAGCAAATATCACTGTACTGTTACTGACCACACCAAGACTAATATTATCAATGATACCATTATACAAAGATCAGATAACTCCACCACACTATGACAACATCACCACCACATAGTGACTGAATAATACAGCCATACTGATCCTGAATAAAAACCAATACACTAGTAATTACAGTACAATAAAATTTAGTGACTCACAGATGGGAGTTGTTCCCTTTCTCCATTCCTTCCAGACCGCCATGACCACTTCTCCTGGCCGCATCCCTTTAGAATTAACCACACAAACATCTTAGACTCTGCACTTCTCCGGCACCTCCCTACCAATTCCCACCTCTGTACAAACTCCCCATGGAATGATAGATGGAGTAGGGGGAGTATGGTGCGATACACAGTGGTCAGGGGGCTATAGAGTGTTAGGTGAGGGTTGTATTTTTTATTGGCACTAGACCACAGGGGTAAGTGAGGAGGTAAAGGCCAAAGCTTACAGGCACAATCTCCTGAAAGGAGATAGAAGACCAACCCCCTGGAGATTGTGGTGCGGCTCTGGCCTGTTCTCCATTCCTTGCACCCCCAGATGATCAGCAACAGCCATGACCTTCTGGGGTGCAGGGGATGGAGGTTAATACTATTGGATTCATTAGACTACGTCAGACCAGCATCTATTTCTAAACTAACATGGTCAGCGAGGGCCGGTGTCAGGAAGAGTTTATTTAAATAAAGTGCTTTTTTATTTTGTTTCTGTATTATTTTTTTCCATTGAATTCCACTGATAGCAATGGAGGTGTCTGTCAGATGCCTCCATTACTAATGCTTAGACTTGGTGTCACCACAAGGCTGACACTAACCCTCTGTCACTATTACCCCAGTACCCAACACACCAGTGGTACCAGGAAGAGCTGGGTAACCATCAGAAGTAGACCCACTAAAGTGATGGTCCACTTCTGTGGCGGCTGCGGCCTGGTACTCTTAGAATGGGAAGGGACCAGTATTAATGACCTTTTCATTCTGATGGTATCAGGCTGCAGCTGTTGTTTTTACCTTGTCTGGTTATTGAAATTGGGAGTGACCCAATATCGTTTATTTTTTTTTTTTAAATCATTTATTTATTGATAATCCTAAAGTGGGCACCTCCTGTAATCATTACAGTGGATGCCCAGGTTTAGATTCTCTTTAAACAAATACATTTTCAGAAAAAAAACAACGTGGGGTCCCCCCCCCCAATTTCCATCGATACTGGTCTCTTCCCATTCTAAAAATACCAGCCTGCAGCTGCTCCAGAAGCAGACCTTCACATTAGGGGGTCCAGCTCTTCCCAGTATCCCTGGTGCGTTGGGTACTGGGGTAATAGTGACAGGGGGTTAGTGTCAGCCTTGGGCAACAAGAAACACCGGCTGACACCAAGCCTGAGCGATAGTAATGGAGAGGCGTGTTCCAGATACTGCCATTATTATCACTATAATAAAATGAAAGAAACAGAAACAGAAAAAAATACTTTATTTAAATAAACACTCCCCCACACCAGCCCTCATTAACCATTTTATTAAAGAAATAGATGCAAGGCTATCCAAGGTAGTCCACCAAATCCGTCGTAGTCCAAAAGGGAAACCTGTAAAAAAAAATAACAACATCCATACAAAAGGGGCATCACTCAGCTTTCGGGGATGCTGAATAGCCTATTCAGTGCCTGGGAAAACTGGAAGGCATCCATCATAGCAGGCATCTAGGAAAGCTGGGTGCCTGCTGTGTGGAATGTTTCACCCAGCTTTCCAGGGTGCTGAATAGCCTACACAGTGCCTTGGAAAGCTGGGTAACATCCCCACAGCAGTTGTTCAGGAAAGCTGAGTGGCACCCATCTGCCACAGCAAGCACCTGGTTTTACTGGACGCCTGCTGCGGAGGGATGTCATCCAGATTTTCCAGGCACTGAATAGGCTATTCAGCATCTGGGAAAGCTGGATGACATGGTTCATAGCCGGCTCCAGGAAAGCTGGGTGTCTGCTGTGGGGGATGGGTGCCAATCAGCTTTCACCGATAGCTCATGCTGGATAGCTTATTCAGCATGTTGGAATGCTGGGTAGGTCTTGGGGAAAGGAGGGAAACAGTGCGGGAGGGGGTCAAGGAGGAAAGGAGTGGTGTGTGGGGAAGGGGTCAGGGAGAGGGGTAATCAAGTTGAGGGTCAGGTTAGTTCAGGGAGAAAGGGATTGAGTGAAGGTGTCAGGGAGGGAGTGGGTTGTCAGGGAGGGAGGGATTTGGTGGACAGGGAGAGAGGGAGGTCTGAGTGGGGTGGAAGGGTGGCAGGGTGGTGATTTGGGGACGGGGAGAGAGGGACGGGTGAGTGCGGTGGTAGAGGGGCGATTTGGGGGACAGGGAGAGAGGGAGGGCTGAGTGGTGTATCAGGGAGGCAGGGGGGCGATTTGGGGGATAGGGAGAGAGGGCTGAGTGGGTTGTCAGGGAGGCAGGGGGGTGATTTGGGGGACAGGGAGAGAGGGAGGGCTGAGTGGGGTGTCAGGGAGGGCGATTTGGAGGACAGGGAGGGAGGCCGAGTGGATTGTCATGGGTGAGGGGGGGCCGATTGGAGTGTCAGAGGGGGGCAGAGGGGGGAGAGAGAGAGCGGTGGCTGAGTGGGAGGACAGGCTGGGGGTAGAAATACTCACCGCCCTGCTGCTATCCTCCTCCTCCTGCTGCTGCTGCCTCCGCCCCCGTAGTCACACTGAACAGTGTAATTGAGGGGGCGGGGCCATCTCCCTGCAGCCAGTGATGTCGGGGAGAGCATCTCTATGAAACTTCCCCTGCATCCCTGTTCTCCTGTACTGGCCGCGTGTGAGGGAGGGAGCTCCCTGACAGGTGGCTCGTGACTGCGGACACTGTTTTCGTGTCCCGTGGATGCGCAAACAGTGAGCTGCAAAGCGGAGTCCCGGGGATTCAGGGCTCATGCCCTGGATCCCCGGAACATCCCCAAAAAATCGAGATTTCTGCCGGCGGCCCCGGGTCCCAAATCGGGATTGTCCAGCACACATCAGGACGGTTGGGAAGTATAGACATGTGATTTCCCAAAGGTACTGTGCACCGATGTGGGGGTGAATCTAAGGCTATGTCTACACTGCAGAGGACAAAAATGCCCTAAAACGATTACTAAAAAGTTCATGAAACTGAGTTTTCGCCCACTGCCTGCCCAAAAAGCCTGAAAAAAACGTCAGTTTTTTGCGCGTTTTTTCATTTTTTGGAGTTTTTTTGAAGCGTTTTTTGGACGTTTTTGCTCTGTTTTTTAATGATCACAAATTAAGCCATTGGATGTAAACTACACCCTCATTTGGAGTTAATATTTTAAGTATACTTCCTTTTAGATCATGTAGCCATTGTGACCCACATTGTCTTTGTGTGCTGTGCTGCGTGCTACTGCTTTTTAAAAATTTGCACCAATTCTTGCCCCAAAATCCCAAAAACCCACATTATCTTTGCAACAGCAAGATAACTGTTTAGCGTAAAATCTGTAAAGAAAAGGTTTTTTTACCCCCAAAATTCCCAAAAAACCATTATTGCGCCAAATTTCCCATAAAAAAAAAATTTTTAGGCAAAGGGGGAAACTTTTTTAAAAAAAATTTTTTGGTGCCCCCAAAAACCCTAAAAAAAAATATTTGGGCGAAATCCGTAAAAAAAATTTTTTTTGCGTCAAAAGCAGATACTTTTGGGCGCCAAAATCTGTAAAAATATTTTTTGCCCCAAAACCTAAAAAACATTCTTCCCAAATCCGTAAAAAAAATATTTTTTTGGGGGTCAGAAGCGAGATAACTTATTAGCGCAAAATTGTAAAAAAAAAATTTTATGCAAAAAAAATAAAAAAACGGATTCTTGCGCCAAATCCCTAAAAAAACTTTTTTGGCGCAAAGGGGAGATAACTTTTTAGCGGGCCAAATCTTAAAAAAAATTATTTTGGGGGCCAAAAAACGTAAAAAAAAAATTATTTTTGCGCCAAAAACCGTAAAAAAAAAAATATTTTTGGCGTCATAGGGGGATAACGTTATTGGCGCCCAAAATCGTAAAAAAAATTATTTTTGGCCAAAAAACGTTAAAAAAACTATTCTTTTCGCCAAAAAACCGTAAAAAAACGTATTTTTGGATCAGAGGGAGATAACTTATTACGCAAAAACTGAAAAAAAAAAATTATTTTAGTGCCAAAAAACTTTAAAAAAAGGATTCTTGCGCCAAAAACCGTAAAAAAAAGGAATTTTTTGCGTCAGAAAGGGGGAGATAAGTTTTTGCGCCAAAAAACGTAAAAATTATTTTGTGCCAAAAAAATAAAAAAGGATTTGGCGCAAAAACCCTTTAAAAAAAAAGTTTTTTTCAGCATCAATTAGCAAAAAAATTAACCTTTATTAGCGCCAAAATTGTTTAAAAAGGATTTTTAGAATCAAATTTCTGTAAAAAAAAAAATTGATTTATCCAAAATCTGTAAAAATTTATTTATTTAGCGAAAAAAAAATTGAAATTGCGCAAAAAAACGTTTGCGGCCAAAGCATGATCATTTGATTACAAAAGTACGAAAGGACACATCAGACACTTGTATGCAAAACTGATAAGATTAAAACCTTTATTAACACCCACTATAGGTGGGGCTTGGGGGCTTCGGGGGGGGTTTTTTTTCCCCCCCCCATTGAAAACTCGGCGGCAAAAAACCACGAAAACGCCCAAAAAAAAACGCGCCAAAAGACGTCCGTCGCTTTTTACATAGACTCCTTTTAGTAATTTTTTTGCCCGGGGTCTGGCGTTTTTTAGAGCATGTTGCAAAATACGACCAGTAAAAAAAAACGAGCAGAAAAAAGAAGCTCAGTGTAGACAGCAGGAGTTTTTACATTAGAAGTCTATGGGAGATGATTACAGTCGTTTTTCCAGCGTTTTTAGAAAACGAAAAACGCTGAAAAAACTGACGTTTTTTCTGTGCAGTGTAGACATAGCCTAAGAATGACAAACTATGTAACTGTGGATGTACAGCTAGATTATGCCCCTGATGTGTGCAATGTGGAGATTAAGGAATATTCATATGTCACGGTTTTTACTTGCAGTCAAGATGCGTGTAAATCTCAGATCTATGTAACTGCTGTTAGATTACAGGCTGAACCGTCTGCTGAGAAAGAGTCACCCTCTGAAGCTGACTTACAAAAGCAAGTATCTGCTGCAGATCCCACCCCTTCCCCTCAGTCACAGATTTGCAAACTGAAAAGTTCAGCTATCAGATGGTAGCTTAGAGAAGCTGAGGAGTCTGGCAGACAAACCCATTGCTGAGTCTGGCAATGAAAAAGTGTACTGGGACCAGAGAAAGTTGTATACTGAAACTGTTCCCACAGACACACACAAATCATGGGAAGCTAAAAAGTGACTAGTTGTCTCTTACCCATTCAGAGAATAGTTGCTGAAAATTGCTCATGAGATCCCTTTAGTTGGGCATTTGGGAGTACAAAAACCAAAGTCCACTTGACCCATAACTTTTATTGGCCAAATATTGGGACTGACATAGCCAACTACTGTTGATCTTGTATGGTTTGCCAGCAGGTGGAAGAGGCAGGGAATAGCCTTAAAGGGGTTGTCTCGTTACAACAGTTGGCCTCCTTTTATGCTGGTTGCAAAGCAGAGCTTGTGAAATGGAAGGGGTGTGTTTCTCCTCCCAGCAGGGAATATCTTCACTCTCTGCAGACATGCCCCCACAGTGTGCAAATGATGATTCATTCTGTGTGAGCTGGGGGAAGGGAGAAGTTCTCAGCTGTCATTGGAATTGTTGGAAGTGAAAAGCTAAGTGTAATGCGATAGTTTATATCTAAATTTCTCACTCTCGCTACCTACTTTCTAACTAGAATGGGCATTTGTCATTCAGGGAAAGATGGGTGATGATTTTTTTTTTTCTTTGTCTCTCTCTCTCTCACACAGTGATATATCCTGCAGATTATTACATCTCTGACTTCTACAGATCTGTAGAACAAAAATATACGTTTTAACTGTTTGGGCGACATGTATGAATCCCGCCGGGTCGGGGCGCACCTTTCCGCCAGTTTTCCGGCGAAATCTGCACCTCATACATACTATGTAAAGTCCGCCGCGCCTCGCCAGTGTGTTAGGCGCAGTGCGGGGATCGAGGCGCAGTGCGGGGCTGCGCCGGAGATTCGCCGCCCGAGCTAGTGCACTCATACATGCGGGGAAAACTCCGCCGCGCCTCGCCAGTGTGGGGCGCAGTGCGGGAATGGAGGCGCAGTGCGGCGCTGCGCCGGAGATTCGCCGCCCGAGCTAGTGCACTCATACATGTGGGGAAAAGTTCCCTGTGCCTCGCCAGTGTGTGGGCTGTAGTGCCGGGACTTAGGCGATGTGCGGGACTGCGGCGAAAATATGTTCCAATGCGAGACAAGCTGGAAACAGCGAGAAATCATTCCACATGTCGGTGCGGAGTATGAAACAAAAATCGCCTTTATAAAGGCGAAAAACATTCCAAGAAAAGAGCTCACACCTCCAAAAGAAAAAATACATAAAACAAAATCACTTTCCAAATATCCTAATTCCAGAATTAGGATATTGGAAATTGCTGGGAAATACAGTAATTCAAATTCTGAAACCTATTCTCATTGGTCGGCAGCAACCGGCCAATCAGAATAGGAGCGACAAAGTCCCATTATATCTTATGGAGAAGTTTGCACCAATCAGAATCAAAGGCGGGATAGTTCAAAATACAGTAAAAATGCAGAAAAGAGCTGATTGGCTGAGCTAGCGGGGGCTTGGCTATCCCAGCCAATCAGAACGCGAGCTACTTCTCCCATTGTAGTCTATGGAGAGATGGGCGCAATGCAATCTCGGCGCTCAGCGCCGTGCGGCATGGAGTATGAATAAAAAATTAATTTTTATTAAGTGTAAAACATTATCAGATAAAGCGCTGAAACCTTTAAAAATAAAGCACTTAAATCCCTAACAACGCGTTTGTCGCCGAGACCGGCGCTACATAGGGAATTGCAATAGAGAGAATTGCCGGGAAATACAGTAATTTAAATTGTTTAAGCGCTTTTCATTGGTCGGCATAAACCAGCCAATCAGAATAGGAGCGACAGTGGCCCATTATATCCTATGGAGAACTACTGACCAATCAGAATAGGAGCGACAATGTCCCATTCTAACCTATGAAGGAGTATTGACCAATCAGAATAGGAGCGACAAAGACCCATTATATCCTATGGAGAAGTTTTGACCAAAGGCGGGACAGTTCAAAATACAGTAAAAAGACAGAAAAGAGCTGATTGGTTGAAGCGCCGGGGGCTCGTCCAGCTTAGCCAATCAGAGCGTGAGCTACTTTTTCAAAGAGTTCTATGGGGAAAAGAAATTCTGAGCGCGCTCTGTGATTGGCTAAGTTAAAAGAGGCGCCGTTATTTGGACCAATGGGAGAGCGAGCGACGCTCCTATGGGTTTTCTAATGCAATCTGAAATCAAACTGTACACGGCCGAAATCAAATTATTACACTACAGAAGTTGTCCTGATGTGTATATAAAATGAATAATAATATGGGGGTAACGAAAAAAAAAATATTAATCAATAAAATCCTGTTTATTTCTTTATTTTCGTAGCACCCATACTATTGATCCTTGGATAACGAAAATAAAGAAATAAACAGGATTTTATTGATTTAATATTTTTTTTTCGTTACCCCCATATTATTATTCATTTTATATACACATCGGGACAACTTCTGTAGTCTATAATTTGATTTCGGCCATGTACAGTTTGATTTCAGATTGCATTAGAAAACCCATAGGAGCGTCGCTCGCTCTCCCATTGTCCAAATAACGGCGCCTCTTTAACATTAGCCAATCACAGAGCGTGCTCAGAATTTCTTTTCCCCTAGAACTCTATGAGAAAGTAGCTCGCGCTCTGATTGGCTAAGCTGGACAAGCCCCCGCCGCTTCAACCAATCAGCTCGTTTCTGCATTTTTACTGTATTTTGAACTGTCCCGCCGTTGAATATGATTGGTCAATTTTTCTCCATAGGATATAATGGGACATTGTCACTTCTATTCTGATTGGTCAATTCTCCTCCATAGGTTAAATGGGACATTTGTCGCTCCTATTCTGATTGGCTGGTTTTTGCCGACCAATGAGAATAGCTTAAAGAATTTGAATTACTGTATTTTCCGGCGATTCTCTCTATTGCAATTCCCTATGTAGCGCCGGTCTCGGCGACAAACGCGTTGTTCGGGTTTCTAACTGCTTTATTTGTAAAGAAGGGTTCGGCTCTTTATCTGATAATGTTTTACACTTAATACAAATAATTTTTTTATTAATACTTCATGCCGCACGGCGCTGAGCGCTGAGATTTCAGAGCGCCCATCTCTCCATAAACTATAATGGGAGAAGTAGCTCGCGCTCTGATTGGCTGGGATAGCCAAGCCCCCCCCCCTAGTTCAACTAATCAGCTCTTTTCTGTCTTTTTACTGTATTTTGAACTGTCCCGCCTTTGATTCTGATTGGTCAAAACTTCTCCATAGGATATAATGGGTCTTTGTCGCTCCTATTCTGATTGGTCAATACTCCTTCATAGGTTAGAATGGGACATTGTCGCTCCTATTCTGATTGGTCAATAGTTCTCCATAGGATATAATGGGCCACTGTCGCTCCTATTCTGATTGGCTGGTTTATGCCGACCAATGAGAATAGCTTAAACAATTTAAATTACTGTATTTCCCGGCAATTCTCTCTATTGCAATTCCCTATGTAGCGCCGGTCTCGGCGACAAACGCGTTGTTAGGGATTTAAGTGCTTTATTTTTAAAGAAGGTTTCAGCGCTTTATCTGATAATGTTTTACACTTAATAAAAATAAATTTTTTATTCATACTCCATGCCGCACGGCGCCGAGCGCCGAGATTGCATTGCGCCCATCTCTCCATAGACTATAATGGGAGAAGTAGCTCGCGCTCTGATTGGCTGGGATAGCCAAGCCCCCGCTAGCTCAGCCAATCAGCTCTTTTCTGTCTTTTTACTGTATTTTGAACTGTCCCGCCTTTGATTTTGATTGGTGCAAACTTCTCCATAGGATATAATGGCACTTTGTCGCTCCTATTCTGATTGGTCAATAGTTCTCCATAGGATATAATGGGCCACTGTCGCTCCTATTCTGATTGGCTGAGCTAGCCAAGTCCCCGCTAGCTTAACCAATCAGCTCTTTTCAGCATTTTTACTGTATTTTGAACTGTCCCGCCGTGGATTCTGATTGGTCTAAACTTCTCAAGAGGATATAATTGGTCTTTGTCGCTCCTATTCTGATTGGTCGAGCTAGCCAAGCCCCCGCTAGCTTAGCCAATCAGCTTTTTTCACCATTTTTACTGTATTTGGAACTGTCCCACCGTGGATTCTGATTGGTCAATCCTTCCCCATAGGTTTTAATGGGTCACTGGCGCTCCTATTCTGATTGGCCGGTTTATGCCGACCAATGAGAAGAGGTTTCAGAATGTTAATTAGGGTGTTTCCCGGCAATTTACAAGGTCATAGTTCTTGCTATTGCGGCGTTCTGGAGTTTTGGAAAGTGATTTTTTTTTTAATTATGTTTATTTTGTACATTCAGCTCTTTTCTGACACTGTTTTCCGCCTTTATAAAGGCGATTTTTTCGGAATCATACTCCTGCTGCACGGAGCGGAGCGCCGAGATTTGTGTAGCGATCTTCTATCTGCTTCCTCGCATGTTCCGTTCGTGCTTCACTTCACCTCTGCCGGAGCATTTAGACCAAAATAAACCAGGTCTGCTTGTCAGAGCTGCCGAGCGCTGCACTGTGCCTCGCTTTGCCGACTCGCCATCGTACATGCCTCGGAGTATATGAGCACGCCGCGTCCCGCCCCGGAACGCCTACCCCGCGCCCACACTGCGCCCACTGCCCGCCCCTTCATGCGGAGCGCAGCTGAAAGTGGCGAACACTGCGCCTAACACTGCATCCCCGCGTCCGAAAGCGGGATTCGGGCCGGGAGGCGCAGTATACGCCAAAAAACAGGCGTAAAGCCCGATCATAAATGTCGCCCTTTGTGTTTTCATGGTACTGCACATGTGTATCACAAGTGGTTTACATGGGATCTCACATTTGTCTCACAAAAGTTTTTTTTTTGGGACTGTACAGTACAGTTGTGTTCTCTCTGTGTATGTAATTTGCGTGGGACTGCAGTATACAACTGTGTTCTCTGTTCTGATTTACGCACAAAAGTGATTTACATGGAACTGCACATCTGTGTCGCAAAATTGTTTTATGTGGGACTGCACATGAGATTTACGGGGGTCTCTGTTGTAAGACTACACATGATACATGGGACTGCTGTGTTTTCTATTTCTGTGTTTTTTTGTTTTTTTTTAAACATATGTTTATTTGGTTTCTTACGGACTTAACAATAAACTTATTACAGAATGTGTACATTGCTTTTGATGGTGGGTAAATACAAGGAGATAATAGCAACAAGAACAATGATTATTAATGTGGGCTTCAAGCTTGCTAGGGCAAGAGTAGAAGACCACTCGCCTTGAAAAAGACAGCGGGGCTCCACAAACCGCCCAAACGAGGAACCAATTTTCTATTTTAAGACACCGAAGGTATACATACATAACTTTAGGGAAAACGTACAACTGCAACAAATACATCAAGTATTAGGAAAAACACACAGTTGCCAATATTCTAAACAAAAAAACAACCATCCCAAACTAATAAAGGACTGGGTATCCTTCCTAATGTAGCCACTCAGTATCTCCCCAGAAATTCAAGAGAAAACACACTTATGGAGAATACTTGATTAAAATTTAACTTTTAATATTTAATCCTTATAAAAATACAAAAACTCTGTCTAACCCTGCACTAAATTAAACAATAACAAAAAAATTACCACTAATACCCTACCTACCAAAGGGGAACCCGTCCCAAAAAGGAAGGGTCCTTCCTACCATAGAAGCTGACCACTATCTGTCTGTCTATGATCACTGGAGTGGTAATGTATAGACGCAATGTGATGTTACCCTTGATACTATATGATTGATTGGCTGCAGTATGCTCCTATTTAGCTATATGTTATGGTGCCATGATAGATGATTGTACCCATGTATTTTGAATGACACATTATCTTGTTGCGCCTCTTGTGATTTTGCCCTGATGAATCCTGTCATCATTGGAGGAAACGCGTTGGCTATTTTTCAACAATAATAGGCGTTCTTTATTTATCTCTAATGGTCTACTTGATATGAGACTGCATAGTAGATACTTCTACGAGGTTTGGGATATTACTTCAAAATCTCAATATATCTGCATTGCACTATTGAACTAGGAATATGTTTTATGGCTTTGTGTATAACCTTGGTCTTGTTCAGGAAGATATCATAGGACATAACTAGGGATAATAGAGTAGTAGGTTAGGTTCTAGCAGGGGTCATCTTATTTGGGACGGGTTCCCCTTTGATAGGTAGGGTATTAGTGGTAATTTTTTTGTTATTGTTTAATTTAGTGTAGGGTTAGACAGAGTTTTTGTATTTTTATAAGGATTATATATTAAAAGTTAAATTTTAATCAATCACACGGAACCTAAAAACAATAACCAAACAAAACCGAGACATGGCAAAAGCATAGAAGGAGAAGACGAAAGAAGAGAAAAAATAACTGGTAGGTAGGGGGAGTTCACAAAAACAGTGTAAAAGGGAGTCCAGTTAGAACAGTGTAGGGTGTCCATTAATTAGCCCTGGGGACCAGGGTTCATTTCCCAAGAGACACATGCAACTCTGCCGAGGTCCATAAGCGTGAATAAGAGGTAACTTAGCACAAAAATTCACGGTGTGATCTCAGGAATATGTAGACGTCCCAGGGATCCCGCTAGAACGCCCTCAAGGTACCACTTGGAAAGCCTAAAAGGGAAAACCAAAGACCTAATGTCTTCTGAAGACATGAAGGCTTCTATGTAGGGTTTCCAAGTGGTGAAAAATTTTTCAGTTAAAGTTAATTTAGCCGTTTCTACTTCTACCCTCTCAAGATTGAGGTACGTTCTGACCATACGTAGAACCTCTCCAACGTTTCGCCGCGAGAAGAAGGATATGTAGGAGTGTGTGGTACTTACTAAGGCCAGTTAAGTCATGGAAAAGGTAAAATGAAGGAGACAATGGGACATCCAGGGCCCATCTAAGTTTTAAGGTATCCCTTAGTTCTCATCAGAATCTCTGTGAGTGGGGACATGTCCATATTCCGTGGATTAAATCTGTCTTTGGTTGTGAACATTTAGGCAGGAAAGCTTACGATTAGGTGCAAGGGGATGAGGTGGGATGTTAAATCCATAAATCGCTTGATGCATGAAACGGAAATAAGTTTCCCGCCATTTCTCACTGATTACTTGGGGATTTTATTCCAGCCTTCTATGGCTACCTGCGGAATGTTCAGGTCTGGGAAATTCTCTTCGCAATTAGTTAGTAATTTAGACACTTTTTCAGGGAATTGTGACTCCCTCAGTTTTGCCTACAACAGATAGAAGGAGTGTGGGATGCTGTATAAGTTTTGGAGTTCGGGCAATGAGTAGTAGTTACCTTTTTGAATATTGAACAAGTGACACACCGTGACTATACCTTTCTCTTTCCAAGCGCGGAGATGGGGATCACTCTCACTCTGTGAAAACTCAGGGTGGCCAGATAGCGGCATGTATTTGCTTAGATGGGCTGGGAGTTTAAATAGTTTACGGCTGATCTTCCAGGTAGCGATTGTATCGCGCATTAGGAGGGTTGCTCTGATGGTGTGGGGGGTGTTGGCAAATTTGGTGTGTAGGAGAGCTGAGAGGTCCCATGGGAAAGCGAGCGCTGACTCAAGTTCTGTGTTGGAGTAGTGAGAGGTATTTTTTATCCAACCTAGACAGTGTCTAAGGTTGCATGCTATATTGTACAGTCGCACATCAGGAAGGTTTATGCCCCCCAATTTTCTAGGGAGCATAAGCTTTGTGAGGGCGATTCTCGGTTTCTTTCCTGCCCAAATGAATCTTGAGATCCCCGCCTGGATGATTTTGACATCCAAATGTTTTAACAGTAAGGGGATGGTTTGAAGGGGGTATAAAAGTTTCAGGAAGCTTCGGGAAGCTCATCATGCGGACGAGGTGGCACCTGGCCAGGAGGGAGAGCGGTAATTTTGACCATCTGTCCAGCTCTCTGATAATTTTCAGTATGAGAGGGGGGAAGTTGAGGGAGTAAATCATTTCCGGTGATTTCCCTATGAAGATTCCGAGGTATTTAATGGATTTATTGGTAATATTTATTGGGGTGTCTAGGCGGTCGAGTGGAATTGGGCACGGATTAGGGGCGAGTCTCAAAAGCTCTGTCTTTGATTCATTAATTTTAAAGCCTGAGAAAGTCCTAAATAGTCTCAGGTGGTGAAATAGATGTGGGAGGTCCCTCTCTGGATGTTTGAGGAACAAAATGATGTCATCAGCAAAAAGAGCAAGTTTCTGCTCGGATGTTTTAACAGAGATTCCCTCAAAAATGGGAGAGGTGGTGAGAAACCTAGCAAAGGGTTCGATTGTCAAATTGAAGAGGTATGGGGATAGAGGGCAACCCTGCCTAGTGCCGCATTGCAGGGAGAAGGGGGTGGACAAAAAACCTGGGAGACTTATCTGGGCGACCGGGTTGCTATATAGAGTAGACAGGAAGCTGCGAAATGGTCCCGTAAGTCCGATTTTGTCTAACACTAGGTTCAACCACCCCCAGTCGACCGAGTCAAATGCCTTCTCGGTATCAATTGTGACTAAGGCTGAGTAGGGGTGGTGTATTGGGAATTTTTTACCTCATCCAAGATAAGTAAGACTTTTCTAATATTTGTTATCGCCGACCTCCCTTGGACAAAGCCTACTTGATGAGAGCCAATTAGTTTGGGTATAAGTGGGGCCAATCGGTCTGCAAGGATTTTGGAGAGTAGTTTAAGATCTTGGTTTATGAGAGAGATTGGGCGGTACGAAGTGGCTAGAGTCGCGTCTTTTCCTGATTTTGGGATAATCTTGATGTAGGCTGTGTTCATTGAGGTAGGAATAGGTGAGCCAGATAAGTAGGAATTAAGCCCCCTTGAGACAAATAAATAATTAATCCGTGACCAGGTATTATGGGGGTGGGAAAAAAAGGAGAACTCACGTCCCTCAGGGTTGCGGATACGCCAAGCATCGCAAACGTCTAGGTTCTTAGCAAAGCTGGCTAGGTAGGAATTACTGAACTGTTGATATGCTCTCGGACCTGGGTTTCCCCTCCTATCCTCCTGGGGGTGCATGGTGGAATTGAAGTCGCCACCCAGGATTTTGATGTCAGTGGTGTCGCTCAAAATGATGGGTTCTAGACCTTTGTAGAAGGTTGAACCTCTGGTATTGGGTCCATAAATGTTGTAAAGTGACCAGGATTCCTCCGCCACGCGCAGTGTAGCATTACTCCACCTCCCCTCACTATCATGTCTGTGATTAAGAATCTGGGCATTGACATGTTTTCCTATAAGTGTAATCACACCTGCTTTGTTGTCTATCGCGGGTGAACCAAGTACCTGACCCACCCACAACTTTTCATTCGCTCGAAGTCCTGCTCTGGTAGAAGTGTCTCCTGGAGGAATGCTTTGTCAGTTTTTAAACGTTTGAGGTGTTTCAAGACCATCAGACGCTTGTTGGGGGAACGTAGTCCCTTGACGTTCCAGGATACTATTTTCATTTTCCCGGCGTGACCCAATGTCTCGGTGTGACCCAATGTGGTGAGAAGGAAAAGGAGATAGAGGAGAGAGAAAGAGATGGAAAAAAAAACAAACACACAACACAGACAGAAACCACGTCCAAACAAAAGGCTATGTTAAGCTCGGCACTCTGAGGGAAGAAAATAAGTCAGAACACAACAAGTTCTTCCCCAGAAAATGTGCAAAGTGACTTCAATTTTTTCCGCCAAAAACTTGGGTGTGGATTAGCAAAAACAAGAACATTTATGTAGAAGGGGCAGTCCTCGATCTGAGGGGACCAACTGGCGGAGGCCCGAGGAATGGGAAATATATCAGCGCTTGACCGGTCACTCCACAGTTGGTATGATTAGTGAAGTGATTAGATGAGAGAAAACAAACAAAAAAGAAAAAGGGGTGGGGGGGAGAACCAGTGTAGGGAAACATGCAGAGTCTCAGCAAAAGTGGGTTTCAGTTATTAAGCCTTGACATCCCCCATATGTAGGGAGCTCAGAAATTAGTGCTAAAGCAGCAAGAGTCCTGAGTCCGGCGATCCCCGAGTGGGGAGGCTGGAAATGCTATCAGTGTCTCACTCGGTCATCTTGGAGGCCTGACGATTTCTCTGCTCCTTGGGACTCGCGGTACGAGAAGAGTGAGATGGGCCAGGGTCATCCTCCGCGGTGTTCGGGTTGTCCCTAAAGGTAAAGAAAGGTCGGGGTGACGGGGAGGAGTGGCAAGGGATAAGAGGAGAAGATGATCTGGAACGCCTCCTATTGTCTCTGTCGACGAAACTTTGTGCTTCCTCCGGGGAATAAAATGTCGAAATGTTACCGTTTCTGTGGAACACTTTTAAGGTCGGCGGGTAAAGAAGGGCGGATTTTATCTGCTTGCGGAACAAAGCAGAGCAGATGGGTGAGAATGTCCTGCGCTTGTGGACTACCTCCGCCGAGAAGTCTTCAAAGACTAGTATTTTTCTTCCTCTGAAGATGAGGTCAGATTTGAGTCTTCTGAAAGCACGCAAGATTACCACTTTGTCCGTGAAATCCAGAAATGTAGCAATGATCTGGCGCAGGCGATCAGAAGGTTGCGGGGGATTTTCCAGACATGCAGGTGGTTTGGCGCCACTTCTCAGGTCAGGACCGATCCGATGCGCTCGCTCAACTTTACAGGGACCCCTCAAACCTAGCGCCTCTGGTAGATCCCTCTCGCATAGGTTTATTAGTTCGTTAGCCGGGATCGCCTCCAAGACCCCTATTATTCGTAAATTGTTCCTTCTTTACCTGTTTTTGAGGTCTTCCAGCTTATCTTTTAATTGCCTATTTTCCTGAGCCAAGTTGGAAAGATCAGTGCGGACCTTGTCCATGTCGCTGGTGAGGTCCTGAAGCTGTAGGTCGTGATCTTCAAGACGTTCGGCATGGATTTTGACGTCTTATTTCACTTGGGCTACCATACGTTCTACGGATGCGGTCAAGGAGGCTTGAAAGCCCTCAGAAATCTGTTTCGCTACCTCCATCACTATCATCGCGATTTGAGAGCTTGAATGGTCTATCTGAGGGTGATTCACATCTGGGATGAGGTTCTGGTCTGTGGACAGGACTGGTTTGTTGCTGAGGGGTTTGCTGATGTAACCCGATCCGGGGATGAGGCATAGCTGGCCGATGGGGCTTGCTGCGGCACCAAACAGGGAGGCTCAGGGGAGGCTGGAAGCTGATCCTTGGTGTCCTTCCCTGCTTGTTTAACATTTTTATTGCATCCCATTTTGCAGCCTGGGGCTTGTGGATAGCTTTGTTACTTGTAGGACCCAATGACAGGGTGAGATGGATTGGTCAGCTTGATCTGAGCACTGCCTGGGGAGTAAGGGGTTAAAGGATAGTGACTCTGTGCAGCCAGAGGAGAACTGTCCCATGGTGTAGAGACCCAGGCGTGCTAGGTGCCCCCTGTAGCTTAATGCAGTCTCTGGGGGTTTGTGACCCTTGGTAGTAGGCAGAGGGGAAGGGTCCCGAGCGTTCCCTTGGGGTGAATGGGTCTGAGTGGAGCTTAGAACTTGCGCGCCCCTGTCGCACCTGGTTAGGCTGCCGGTCTCTGGTCCGTCCCTGCCAGGGGGGTCTGATGCTGGGGAGTTGCGTCTGGAGCTTTGCTCCGGTGTCCCCTAGTGTGTGGGTGTTCGTGCCTGAGCGTGGAGCTGACGCACCTGTCAGGCGCACAGTGCGGTGCTCCCGCTGTGTTCCTCTGGCTGTAGCTGCGCTCAAGCCTGGCTCCCATGTATGCGAGTTTCACGGGCTTTTGTTCTCCCCGCCGTCCCGGCTTTTGTGTGGACGCGCGGCTGTTCCGATCTCCTCCAGTAAGTCCCCAGATGTTCCAGGGTCGTTGCGGGCTATGTGAGGGCTGGATTGTCAGGTTTTGGCTGGCGGATTTGCCCAAAAATCCAGGAGCTCCTGCTATATGCTCCCAGCATGGCGGCGCCGGTAACGGAAGTCTCTATTTCTGTTTTATGTGGGACTTCACATGAGATTTATGTGGGTCTGCTGATGTAAGACTGCACATCTTACATGGGTCTGCTGTGTTCTCTATCTCTCTCTCATCCGTGCATGCTGCTGCTTGTACATGCTCTCCCGTCTGCGACCTCATCCCCCTGCACGTTTCTGTTCACGATCTGTTCACTACATTGACGTAGCCTACGTGTTTTCGTCCACGACCTCGGCGGGAAAGAACGCGCAGCTGACAGCCAGTTATGCTTTAGCTGGGTGTGCTTAGCCATTGCTAAGCACAAATAAAGCAGCCCATTTTTTTAAACCACAGCACTTTGCTAATGGCAGCCAAGGAAGTATATGCTTCTTAGTGAGACAAACCCTTTAAAGCTCTGCTAATTTCTCTGCCAATCATTCATGAGTCTTTCCAAAGAGTGGCTGTTGATATTATATGCAGATAAGGTTGAAGATGCACTATTGACTGTATGTTCACGGGTTGGATTTCCCTAAGAGATGCTGACTGATCAGAGGACCCAATTCATATCTAATCTAATGTAGAGCCTCTGTCGGAACATACAGGTGCAACAACTGGTAGCCAGCCCCTATCATCTTTAGACTAATGGGTTATATGAGCGTTTTAATAGGACACTAAAACAGATGCTTAACCCCTTAAGGACCCTGGACGAATGAGTACGTCCCAGGGTCGCTCCGCGACCCACCCCGCATAGCCGTCGGGTGTTAGCGGCTAACACCCGACTGTTACACCCGACCAGACCTGGCAGCGGGGAGCCTTGTGAAAGGTCCCGTCACTCCCATGTTCTGTTTTGCCCCACTTCCGTCCGCAGACAGGAAGTGGGGAAACCACCATCTTGGTATAGTCTAATGCATTGTCTATGCAATGCATTAGACTATATTGACAATCGCGCCAATGTTAAAGTAAAAAAAAAAAAAAATAAGTTTTAAGGTACAAAAAAAATATTAAAAGTTCAAATCACCCCCATTTCCCCATTTTATAAATATAAACAATAAAATAATAAAAAAGTTACACATATTTGGTATTGCCGCGTCCGAAAAAGTCCGATCTATAAAAATATAACATCATTTATCCCGTACGCTGAACACCGTAGAAGAAAAAAAAATCCAAAAAATTTCAAATGGCAAAATTGCGTTTTTTGGTCATTTTACGTCACTTAAAAAATGGAATAAAAGTGATCAAATTCCAGACTGCTAGCGATAAAAAGTACACTTCAGCCCGCAAAAAATGCACCCTCAATGACGTCTGTAGGTGGTAGTACAAAAAAGTTATTGGTAGCACAAACGGGCGCCGTGGTGCAAATTTCAAAAATAGAAAAAGTTTGGAATTTTTTAACGGTACCAAAACATAAAGTAAACCCTACATGTTTGGTATTGTTGGTTGCTTATCAACCTGTAGAATACAGATAACACATTGTATTGACCGAAGATTGAACGCCATAAAAGCAAAACACCCGCAAACATGGTGAAAATACGTTTTTTTTAACAATTTGTCCCACTTGGAATTTTTTTGCGGTTTCCCAGTATATTCTATAGTACAGTGAATAAAACTATTAGAAAGTACATCTTGTCTTGCAAAATAAGAGCCCTCATATGACTATGTAGGTGAAAAAAAAAAAAAGTTATGGCTCTGGGAAGGCGAGGAGGGAAAAACGAACGTGTCAACAAAAAAAAAAAACGCTGGGTCCTTAAGAGGTTAAAGGGGTTTTCTCGCTACAAAGTTCATATCTGTTATGATGGGGACAGTAAAAATAAGCACTTTTGCAATTGGTTTGTATTAGCTAAATCATTTAGTATAGCCAATTTGCAAGTGTATAGGGCTAAATCTGAAGCCTCGGGTCAGGCCATGTTCCCTTGGCGCTGTGATTGGCTGCCTGAATTGCCTCTGAGCAATGACACTGCATTCCTCAGCTTTCTGTGCTGGCTGTATCTGTGTAATAAAGGCTGCCTGAGCTCTCTATGCTCCTCTCCCAGTGAGATCTTTATGTGAAGGATCTGGGCAATCACTTGTTAGCTGCCAGATATAATATACTTATATAACACAGCCTTATACATTCTGCTTCATCTTTACTTCCTGCCCAATAAAAGACGGGAGAACAGTTTGCATTTCTCACATTTTTTTTCATAATTTCAGGCTGTATGTACAACTGTTCACACAGGTGTTCTGGTTACAAGTTGCTTGTGGAGGGAGGAAACAGCTCTCCAGGCATGAGAACTGACCACTGCAGGAGGTCTGCAGAGCTGTGACATCCTCTCCCTTCCAAGGCTCACATAGAATGATGATGATGACTAAGGTGGAAGCAGGAAAGGGGTGTGATGATATAACCAGTCGTCAGTGAGGGAAGACATGCCTACTGGAAGGAGATACCCTCCCCTGGATTTGAAGCTGTAAGAGAGAGCGAAACTCATAAGCCTTGAAAGCCTTACTAAAGGAAAACCCCCTTAAATGCTTCTGTAGAAGACCCAAGGAAGGGACTTTGAACATTAGCTTCCACATCTTTTGTTTGCATACAGAGATGGACCCCAGGCCTCAACCGGGTTCTCCCCATTTGAACTCCTTTATGTAAGAAAGGTAAGGGGACCCCTCGATTTGATTAATGAGTCCTGGAAGGGTAAACAGGAGACCCCGAAAGTCTCTGCAGTGGAATATGTGATAAGTCTCAGAAAATTGCAGGACACTTGAGTCTGTGGGATGCCAATAACATCACCCAGGTGAAAATGAAACAAAAACTTTGGTTTCACCATAATACCAGTCAAAGGACCTATGAAGCATGATAAACGTCAGAAGGTTTTTCATGTCAACATGAATCAAAGCCATCACAAGCAGAAACATGTGTTTCTGCTTGGCTGCATTAATGTTCTAGTAGGGAGAAAGGGATGTCCTATTAGATTTACAGTCTGAAGGTGGCAGACACAGACACATTATGAACTGCACATAAAACATCAGTTATGCCAAACCCGAGATAGTCATCTTCTCAGAGTTTTAATAGCCTTTAAAGATACCTCTGCAGGAAGGCTCAGTTAGCCATCCACCATGTGGACTGTGGCACATAGTTCCTCCATTAGGCAACCTGCATACCGGGTTTCTGCAGAAGTTAAAGGTAACATGATAGAACAAATAGAGGAAATGCTGTCCTTGGGTGTAATACAAAAGTCACAGAGCAACAAGGCAATGCAAAATGTTAGTCCTTGTCCCCAAAAAAGACGACCACCATATTCGTGTGGAATATAAAAACTAAATCCATCACGATTCTTTAATTGCCTTTCCCACACCAAGGATAGATCGCTTACTGAGTCATTGGCTTGTATGTCCTATCTAACCATTATGGACTTGAGCAGGGGATATTGACAAATTTCCCCTGACAAAGGAAGCCCAGGAAAGATACATACCATTTGGACTGTATGAGTTCCTAGTTATGCCTTTTGGTTTGAAAAAGGCCCCTGCCACATTACAGTGCCTAGTTAATCAACTGCTAGAGGGGCTTGATGGGTTTGTAGTTGCTTATCTCGCTGAAACAGACATTTTTAGTACTTCATGAGAGGAGCACCTTGTTCACCTGTCCCAAGTTATAGAAAGGCTCAAATCAGTGGGTCTGATTATAAAACCAGGGAAGTGTCAGATTGCCATGGTTGATGTACACTACTTTGGATACTGTGTGGTTGGCGGCATGCTAATACCTGAACAGGAGAAAGCAGAAGCAAGCCTCTCCTACTCCAAAAACTAAGAAGCAAGTAATGTCCTTTTGGGTACAGCTGGTTACTACAGAAAGTTTTTGCAAATTGACAGTGCCATGGAGAAGTCCATAACAGATCTCATAAAGAAAAAGCTCCCCCCAAATTGTTTCTTGGACTCCCCCCATATGAGCAATCCTTTACAGCCCTGAAGGCTGACTTCAACCAGCGCACCTGTTCGCCAAGCTCCCAATTTCTGCTGCAAGTTTGTGATCCAGACTGATGCCAGTACTTATGGGATAGGTGCAGTTCTCATTCAGATACATTAGAAAGGAGAAGAACACTCAATTCTTTATTTAAGCAGGATAGTCCTGCCAAGCGAAGGTTGCTATGCCTCTAATGAAAAAGAGTGTTTGGCCCTAAGGAGACTACAGCCCTACCTCTATGGGCGCAACCTCACAGTGGTCACCGATCTTAACCCACTTAGCTGGATTAACAGAGTAGCTGGTGGTCAATGGGAAACTACTGAAAGGACCTGGTGTACAGAATATGGATTTCATCATACAATATGAAAAGGACATTAAACATGGTGGTGCAGATGGCCTCTCATGCCAGGGGAGGACGGTGGTGGAGGTGGGCTTCAAAGATAGCGTAAGTCATTCCTTCAAACCCACACCAAAGTAGAGGAAAGGTCATAGTGAAAATAGTATTTTACATATATCCCAGTGACTATGGATATGTATATGTACACATCCTCACCACATATCAATTTATGTAGTTTTTCCCAAGTATACACGGTGGATCATATCTTTTAGGTCCTGAACTGATGTCAGAGCGTGATTTATGCTCAATTTAGCGCACCATGAGCCCGAAGTGCGTTACAAATAAGTAATGAGTGAATAAAAAATAACTCCTTAAGGTCCCCATGGGTACACTGCCTGTTAGTGTGTACGTGACAGTATGGTATGTAGGGAACCATAGAAACCTGTGTGCACTCAAGCACATAAAATGTCTCTTATCTCATGACCTACATAAAATCAACAAAGTAATATGTTTAGAAAAAGTCTTTAATTAACTTCATGTTAGAAACTATCTTTTTGTATTAGAAACACCTTTAAGTGAGACTGTATAATAGAGTCCCACAGGTGCATAGTAGAATACAGTCCCCCCCTTAGACACGTAGTTATATAGGCCCATTTGTAGGTAGGTATATAGTCCCCTATTAGGTATAGAGATAGGTAAATACATCACCCATTAAGTAGGTATATAGGCCCCAGAGTAGTTATGAGCAGTATATAAAGCCCTGCGGTGGGTAAAAGCAAGTCCCCCACAGTAGTAGGTATACTACCCCTATTATTTGGATGGCCCCTCAATGATCCTCTTATGCATTTAACTGGCAGTAATAAAAGAACCCTCACCTTTTTCCACTGAGCAGATCATGCATGGCATTTGGTGCATACTGCCAGGACAGGTGTAAGGCCGTTCTCACCTCTTTTGGGTTGAAAAGGCCTATTCGAACCTTGCTGTTGCTTGGAGTTGATTCAATTGTGGTAGCGGTCGAGATATAGGGGGAGGGGGGCGTTTGCGGGATCGTAAAGTACGCTTCTTTTGTGACAATCTGGAGTGATCAAGGGCCGATCAACTCCTGTCTCGACGTCACCTTCAAAACAGTGCTCTCTCGGATCATATCACTTCGACGTAGCTAGTGCACTCTGTCGTCGCGCGCCGATCACTGCCACACTGAAGAATCGGGCGGGCGCCGGCCACAGTAACGACACTCATCGCGGAGTGCGAGTAGACAATGTTAGGTAAGTCGCGATGCCTACGATTGAGCTCGTAGCTTCACACTCATGAGAACCACTAACAACGTAGTTACATCTCACGAGGATCAGCGGGGGTTTATGCGCTGCTAAAAGCTAGGGGACCCACGAGATCAACGCCAGAGCTCCCAAAGTACCCTGGCAAACCGATTCAGTGAATTCTGCATCTATCACTATCTCCTTCATACGGCATCAGACCCGAGAGTCTAAACTTGTGCCGATTCTTCGCCTTAGTACACACAGCAGGCGCCGCTTCTCTCTACTACCAGGTGCGCGCCGCACGCATCTCTCCAAGTGGTATCTCAGTCTGGATAACTGATATCTTCTAGATATTGCGATGATATCACTTATGGTCCACGTGCGTTCTTTGTCATAGTTGGATATAGAGAGCACACGATCACTCTTTGAGAGAGTAGTTCTCTCTCTCTCTATATGAGATACTGGTGTGACTGGCACAGAGTCAGCATCTCACCTATCAGAGGACACTAGCGAGTGTAACACAGAGTGACTGCAGAGAGTGGTCAGGAAGAGACACACAAACAAGAGAGACATAACTGAAGTACACTTGTACAGGAGTATAAGCGATGTGCACAAGGTCTACTCTAAACATTCGAGAGAGAGACGACAGGATATACATACTTATATAGTAGAACACTCGAGGCTATACAATTAACTCGAGTAGTCACAACAGTGCGCAAAGAGACGGTGGCGCCTCATGGTGGATCCTAGTCATGGCTATGACAGAGACGCTTTCAGGCATGCGCTGATGTAACAGGCACTGACATTCTAGTATCACGAGAGAGACATTATCGTAGCCATCCATAGTAGACACAGTAGCCTTTGGCGGTTGAAGAAGACAGGTTCTCTAGCTCGCTATTGAGGATGGACTGCTCAAAGTTTGAGATACTCCCACGGGTATTGGGATGGGGTTTTAGGAATTGACTCGCGGATATTTATGTCAAGTAAGGTTCTAGTGACGAGCGGGCAGTGGAGAGTTCTCAAATATAGCATCAAATGTTTATATAGATGTGACACGCGGGCATCGAGTATAGTTTACTCGGACATGTCTATCCTATGGAGCTATAACATGCCGAGTTGATGTCTGAGATCCATGATCCGAGTTATATCTGCCCTCTGCGTAATATAGTAACATAATTCTTACATGGGGCTCTGGCGCCATGTGTATCTCTTAGTGAGAAATGTCACAAGGATGCTCAACAGCAAGGGTGGAGGGGAGGATAAGGAGAGTGCATCGGTGATGCGTCTCATGTGTGCGCTGTGTAAAAGACTTACACGGTGGGCTTAATCTCGTCTACTCTAGACAAGACCTTTACGTTGCTTTCAGGTAGTCCGCCGGGTCGAGGTCCATAGCAATAGCCATAAGACACAGACAGATTATGCTGCTAGCTTCAAGCAACCAACAGACAACGTGGACTGTATATTGAACAAAGGACATAGTCACTAAGGAGAATAGCTATTCTCATAGCGAGTGAGTCAGAACGACTCGAGACAGTAGGTGTGGTATATAAGCCCAGAAAGACACAGTGATTCTGGTTGCGGACTCTAGTAAGAGCATTATCTCGCTCAATTGTTGGCTGAGGCTATAGTCGTGTGTGAGACCAGTGACACACAATTTGGTGTAATGACACGACGAGCCATGGTCCAGCCAAGATTTGAAACAAGGGGAAAAAGTTTGTGCAAATGTGTCGGTAACTCGGTACCAGCGGGTAATAACTTTTATGAATTTAATTCCTGTATCCTCACTGAAACCTGAGGTAGCCATGGACAAGAAAAGATTTTCCTCCATCCATCAGTGGAGAACTTTCTCGAAAGATCCCTTTCCCAGGCTGCCTGAAAAGCTAGCTCTGGAGGTTCTTTTTTTATTTAACTGTATTTTTATTAAAATTTTACTATTTTTTTGATAAGATACAGAAAATTACAGAATAAAGCATATGCATTCCACATACATCATATATCCAATAAATGAAGGTGGGATAAAGCCTAAACATAGGCATAAACATAGTTAAATAAAATAAAACCTTGGCAAATCACTAAGTATGACAATCAGCATGAGCACACATGATATAAGGTAGCTAGGGGTGTGCGTGGAACATGAACTCTTGGCGACAATATGTCTCAGATTTAGTGTCACTACACTATAGTGTGGACATATCTCTATTGGGCTGCAGGACACTATACACATCTAGAGTCACGATGATTGTGGTTGGAAGAGAGACGGGTATACAGGGACAGTGGTGAGAGTCGGACACACACTTATCATAGACAGACGATACAGCCGGATATAGTCGCAATGATAGGGAGGAACTCCATGTGCTCATCCCACATCACCCAGGTGCAGGAACAGAGACACTATCTTCAGGTGTGCGAATTCTATATATGGTAGACAACGGCAGTACACAGAGAAGCGAGGCACAACAGTATATCTGTGACATTAGCGAGCGACATCTCATTTAGATGGCCTGGCTTTGGTAGCACACACACAGCCTGCTGACTTATTTAGTAGCAGGGAGACGTAGCGTGAGGCATAAGGTAATTCTGGTGTCAGGAGTTGTTATATTGATTTTCGAGGGTTGTGGGAGCGTCTGTTATCGGGTCGTGTCAGAACATAGGCGTGTGTACACTCTATCGGAGATACAACTTCAATAAACAGTGCACTGTCGCATTACAAGGGTGAGTAGAGTGGAGGAGGAGCTTGGAAGCATGCGCAGAGGAGAAGAACACACTCAACACAGGAGTGGAGGTTCTACAATTGTCTTACCATGAACCGAACTGTTCTGAGTGAATCTGTCAGAGCGCTCGTGTATACGGGCAATCACACATCTTTACGATCTGGTGTACCCTACCGTAGAAGATAGACACTCACGGGCGTCGTATGGTATCTCACTATGTGCGGGACTCGCTACTACATAACTTAGTAATAGATAGCGGGGTGGCGAGGGGCCAACAGATCTTAGATACTTTGGAGTGAGATAGACATAAGAGGAGTGTCCATACAGGAGGGCAGACAGGGGTGGCAATGACTTATCACACTATATCGAGCGGTCTGCACACATCGAGGTCGTTAGAGAGAAAGACTATGGGATGGAGGTGATAGATTATTAGGTATAACAACTATTGGTAAGCGTATGACTATGGGACTGAAACTTGAGCGGAGTAGTGTGTCTAGACCATTAGTTGGGACGGGTCGAATTGACTGGTCAATTATTTGAGGACATCACTCATGTGGGATTTGTGGGGTCTCTGATTTTTGGAGAGGGACAGTGGTGCATCAGTGTTGAGATGTGTATGGTGAGTGGTGCGTGGTGCGGTGGGGTACGAGTGATGTACGAGAGGTTGTGTACGATACCACTAGGAGCCAAGATGGAGAGGGTATTAGAGTAGAGTTCGGACACAAACAGGAGGTTTGGGTGCAGTTTTGTGGTTATATGCAGCAGCGGATTGTGTATGATACAGGTTGTGATTCGTGGGGTATGTGTTGACGCGAGAGAGATATTCACATATCACAAGGATCGCTATGAGGTGTGGTGACTTACATGTACTACACAGGTGCTATGTGACTGGCATATGGAGCACGGGAGAGTCTCATAAGAGCTGATGTGACTACACGATCTCAAGAACAGACGAGAGCGTACGCGGAGTTCTCATCTGGCTGTAGGATTAGTAATGTAGTGGTATGTGTCGCTCTCACTCGTAGGCGTTCGCTGGGATCTCTCAGCCACCGGTGGAGATTCTTGCTCTATGAGTGTTGTTGTAGAGTTCATGTAGTGACTAAGAGCTGATGACGCGCATAGAGGTCGTGGTGTCCAGATCTATGGTAGCGGTATGGGGTGGAGAGTGTGGAGCTGAGGAGAGCTAGGATGGTGGATGATGACTTAGTGGGGCACGCAGCATTAGAGATTCTTATCTTAGGATGGGACAGGATGTGTGCAGAGTACGGAGATCTCAGGTGTTATACATAGGTATGGTGTGTGTGTCACATACATAAAAAATGGGGATCTGGTGTGGTGGGTCACGTGTGACAGTCTAAGAGTGAGTGTCGATTGGTGTGAGGGTGAGTATAGGAGGGTGATTGGGTCGGTAGTTAGATTATATATGCTCACTCAGTGTTGTGGGAGGGAGTGATGGCGAGTAGTTGTGAACTTTTTGTGAGACAAGAGGTTGGTGATCTGGCTTGAGCTTTTGTGAGCGTACTCTTTACGAGGCGATGTGATCAATGAGAGCGAGGGGGAGTGAGATGTAGACTGTATCTTCTTATGAGTGTATCATGTATGTAGAGAGTTTCTCACAGCAAGATATGACAAGTGCGACTGGACACGAAGAGGGAATGGGAACAGAATATGGGATTGGAGAGAGCGAGCAGTGCGCGTATAACTCACGAATCTCATCAGGGATCGTGTGCAGTGCGAGTGTCATGTTGACTATACGGGGAGTACCTAATTAAGTGGTTGTCTTGTAGGATATATGGGTTCTTGACAGGGGTATGGTATATGGGTGAAGGGACTTATATCTATAGGGTATGAGGAGGACGCTGGGGGCAAGTTCAATGTTTTAGCTAGATACAGGAGGTGTAAGAGGAGTACTCTATGTGATGAGAAATGATTGTTGCTAGGTGACGCGGTGTGGGGATTCTTGAGGATCGGATCTTGCACAAATCTATGGAAGTGTATCTAGGCTCTGATGTTATCCATAGTTAGGGCAGGTGTAGTGTGGTATATCTCAAGAGAGTATAGTGATAGACTTTCTAAGAGTGCTAGCGTTAGGGTGGCGACTCAAGTTGGGCAGTATCAGAGGTGTATGCGTGTCCTACTGTGTTAGATATTGGTTACGTGTGTGACGGTAAATTTATCTTATAACAGATACCGATACATATAGGTTACGGAGTGTATGTGAGAGAGAGTCTTGTGTATTCACGAACACTAGGGTGGCGTCTCTATATGATTTGTGTGTGGCGGTGTTATTTCTCTGGCATTACTCGTACTATGAGTTCTGTCACACAAATATGGAGAACATAGATTGTGTGTGGTGTCATATTTAGGTGGAGTTGGAGGTATTATCCGGTTTTTCTCTATATTGGTCTTCAGTGGCAGACTGATCTGTGTTGGGTTCTCTACAGTGTTAGTGATGGGGATGGAGTACGGTTGACATTGTATGGGGGGGGGATTATCTGGAGTATCGGTTTGTGCGTAGCAAGTATATTAGTACTCTCTTTGTCACAGGGGTGTTCTCTTTAGCGTCACCAACTTGGTATAGAGGTATAGGTGGACGTTTAACACACATTCGTGTGCTCTGTGAGTGGGGAGTGTGTTATGGAGATGGTATAAGTAGTACTTGTACAAGGAGTGCACGGAGCAAAGGTCTGTGCATATGAGACATGTAGATCTAATTGAGTAAGTGTGTGCACAGAGAGGTAATCGGAGTGAGGTGTTTGTGTGTGAGGGGTAGTTGGTGCGTTCTAGAGGTATGTGAGAATCTACATATCTATACAGTGTGATGAGGCTTTGTGGGGAGGTTAGTGCGGGTATTGATCTGTGATTGTAGAAGTAGAGAGAGAAGCCGAGCTGGAGAGAGGCGCCACTACGTACAATCACATTTCACGTGGTGAGGATTGTAGAGAACACAGGAGACATCGAGTTGAAGGTAGTGGGGAGGTTGGAGTTACTCTAACGTGGTTTGATGGAGCCGAAACTATGCTAGTGCAGTGCAGTCGAAGAGAGAAAGAGACAGAGGAGATAAGTGTGGACCATTTATTTAGTGGTTGTATCCACTTGATAGTAGGAGAGGATATGTGAGATAGAGAGGCGAGGAGAGGGGATTTCGTCGGCTCAGATGTCTTTAGGGGTGGGTGTGATGTATGTGTATTTGTGTCAGTGGGGTATAATGGGGAAGTGTTAAGTACATCTATATCTGGGTGACTCAGAATTATGTTATGACTGTGAGTGGTTCTTTGAGGCAGTAGGGACGGATGTCCGAGTGGAATAAGGACGCGGATGAGTTTTAATGGTAGGGGCGAGATTCAATTGGTAGACACGACGTCATGGTATGGAATTTCACCCAATAATGTGGGACGGAGTGGTCATAGACCACTCTTTATGGGTATAGGCGTGTATGTAGGTACGACAAGAATCGACTGGAAGGGGCTTAGTGATGTAATTAGGTGTACATGCACTCTCTGTGTAAGAGTGGTCTGCGGGGCTCGGTGTGGGTGATATACTGGATTTATTATTGAAATGATTGGATCTATAGATTGGGGTGTGAGGGATGAGTGGGTATATTGATGACATGCTTACACTGGCAGGTGCAAGAGCTAGAGGGTATCCTGTTCGGAGAGTATGGAGGTGTGTGGTTGTAGGTATTGGTCTTGTATGGGAGGGGGGGATGGAGTGTGTGTGTTCTATATGTAGATATAGAGTAGCTGGGTGGGTAGGTAGGTTCATATTATGGTGTTAGTTTTGTGATTCAGGGGGTGAGAAGTGAGTGAGTGTGGGGGTTTGTGTGTGGGGGGGGCGTTAGACATCATACTGCTGTAGGGGGTTGAGAGACATATTAGGCTTCAGATCTGGGAGATCTTTTGGTACTGTGGGTAGAGTGTGTGTGATGGTTCAAGTAGGGTAGGGGGACAGTTATAGACATGGAGAGGTGTGTAGAGCTGTCACAAGCTTCTTGTAGCAGGTATAGGATCTTCTGAGGGTTGTGTATCTTGAGGGACTCTAGAGGCACACTTTGTGATGTCAGTGCGTTGAGTTCATTGATGTGATAGATTGATTTATAGCACAGTTTAGACTCCTCATAGAGAGGTGTGCGTGTGATTGGATAGCTCGTTTTTAAGGATGTATTACAGTACATATAGCATAAGCAATGCGGATAATTCTTCTTTGTGTGGTGTGGGACGTGGTGGCTGTACGCGAGTGGTGACTAGTGTGTGTGAGTGGATGGAGCGGTACTATTAATAGTGGTTGTCTACTACACGAGGGGATGCTGAGCATAATTGGTAAAATATGGGATTTGTAGAGAGTAAGTATTTTTTTGAGTTCAGGGGGGGAGACTCAGTGGGGATGGGTTGATATGTTTCATCTGAAGGATGGTGTTAGAGAGGCGAGAGAGGTGTGAGAGAGTATAGGGCGAAGATCTACTATTGAGGAGCATGATTTGTATAAGACTTGTGTGGTGCGCAACATTATAGGGTAGTGGAGTGAGTGATTGGGAGTGTCGGAATCGGAGAAGGAGAAGGAGTTTCTTAGAGATTGAATTAATTAGGACACTATCTTATCTGAGAAGTGGCGTATTATTTGTCAGTTGTGTAGTCATCTACTTTCAGACTGGCTACATGAATAGGGAGATCTTTAGTGGTGCGTGATGGAGAAGTTTCATATGTCTGACAGTTATGGGGATTTTCAGTGTTAGCATGTTTATAGTTAATGATTGGATGTTGAGGATATTGAGCTCTTGGGGGTTATACAGGTTTGGTAGGACGAGGGTGGTGGCAGGTCATGATGTGTAGTGTCTATTCATGACGGTTCAGGATGGCGAGTAGTGGCACGGATGACATTCTATGAGATTAGATCATTGCTGTATAGGATCTGGTCTTATCTTTGGTAGACCATGTGGAAGCAACAGGAAGTATACTTAGGATTCACGGATTACACTCTAGAGTGACTTTGTTTGAGGACATCTCTAGCAGAGGAGAGTATTGATGCTGGGGTTTTGATGACATATTTGACTGGAATGAGACATAAACAAGAGAATTGGAGAGAGAGTCTATGTGTTAGTAGAGGTTGTCACAATCTTAAGGAGACTTTATGTCTATAGTAGGTACTGAACGACAGAATTGTTCATATCAATCAGGTGACAAGCTGGGACTCTCGAGTCTACTTGAGGATAGATGTCTTTGAGGAAGTAACTGATAGCATAAGAGTGTGAGGGGTCTCTTATTGAGTTCTATGTACTCAGGAGATATAGAGAGTGATGATGTTATGAGACGTGTGGGATGACAGAGTAGGAATGATGGGATATGAGGAAATTGCTAGGAGTCTGTGGCGTACTTGGATACGAGTGTGGCATATGGGGAGCGGAAGTGTTGTTGGATGGGTGTGAGTATGGTGGTGTGTAGGGGAGAGTGTAGTTCTATAGGGAGTGTGGTGGGACGGTGCAGTCCATACCAGTATAGTGACTCTGTGATGGATTTTTATCAGACTAGATAATGGGACAGTGTATGGATTAGTCGGAACTCGGATTACGATTGGGATTAGGGTATTGTGTGGGGTACACACTATTATGGTCTAGAGATGAGGGGGTTATATAGTTTCCTCCTTTACTTTGAAATAGGATGGGTATGGATCTAGAGAGAGTCCTTAGAGTGGATATCGGATACACTCTGCAATATTTAGTGGACTGAGGAGTTGAGTGTGCAGTATGAGTGTGTAGGAGTTACATCTGTAGATGAGGGTTTCGATGAGATCAGTCATTAGTATGAGGTGGGGTGTGATGTAGATATCACGATTATTCTAGGTATCAGTGGTGTTTGAGGTTGTAGTCAAGAGAGGAGAAGACTTTGGATATCATATTATGTATGTATTTGGTAATGTGATATGTATGGACATTGTTTGATGGTTTGTGATGTAGGAGTGGGTGAGGAGGAGGTATATAAGTGGTGAGATGTACCTCACTAGAGAGTTGAGTCTTAGGACTGACTCTCTTATATGGTGGTGGGAGTGGATATCTTACTCTTTATGAGTATATTTCATGGATTGTGGTGTGTACTTTATTTGTAGGTAGGACATACTCCTTGAAATGACAAGTGGTGGTCGTTCTGAGTAGGTCTGTCGTAGGGAGGGGTTTGGATCTAGTTCACATGGGGTAGCTTATACTCTGGATTTATTACTGATCTCTGTCTCATGTGGATCAGTTTAGACTAAAGAAGACGTGTTCTCGTATATTGATTAGAGGGAGAGTGATGTGTTATGTGAGAGGGATCTAATATCTTGGTAGTGGTGAGTCTATAAGAAGTAGATTTGGAGGGTGTGTATGTGGGAGTAACACAGGATAGTTACTTATATTTTGAGTTGATTCTTTGATGTGAATATGGGGTTAGGTATGAGGTTATCACTGAATGTGAGTGCGTCGGTATTCTATATCTGTTATTGTGTTAGCAGAGATCACGAGACAACGTGGGGGGTGTGGTGTGGTAGATCAACATGTTATTTGGTCAGTGATCATGTGTGTTTGATGGTCTTCTCGCAGATTTAATGGGTGACCTGGGGGGATCTTGAAGTGTAGAGTTCTGGGGTACGTGTCTTCTGATTATGGGGTGTAATGTGTTGGTGTGTTGTTGGTTGTTGTTTGTGGGTTGTGTGTTTGGAGTGAGTAGGTTGGATGTAGTTCTCTCTATGGGAGACTGGAGACTGCACCTTAGTCTCTATGTACCTGGGAGTAACGTTTGGTTGGTGTCTCCCATATTAGGACTATGACTTGTGTGTGGTTAGTTCTGGGTAGGCACTTTGTGGTTGGTTTCTCTTGGATGAGGAGGATGGATTAGTACTTGAGGTGACACAGGGGGTATGAGCGGATGACTACTCTGGAGGGATACTTAGGTGTTGTGCTAAATGTAGGAGTCCTATAGGAACTGGGGTTCTGGTTCTGTGTGCGGACTTGAGAGTCAGGTGATGGGAACTAGGGGTGTGTATGGATGACATGTATGCAGTAGATTGCACTCTGGTGTGTGTGGTGGGTGATGAGGGGTGGAATATAATGAAGAGGGATGAGAAGGAAGGGGGGAGGATGATTAATTGGGGAGGGTGGGGGGGGTATTGGATGAATAGGAAGAAATTGGTAGTGAGGTTATTAAATAATTGTGGAGGGGTTAAGATGTAAATTAAATGTGGGGGGATGGAAAGGGTGAGGGATGAGAAAGAAAGGTAAAGATTAAAGATAGAGGTAAAATAAGGTGAAAGAAGAATGTTGAGTAGTGGGGGGAAGGGGAGATGAGAATATGTGTGAGTGGTTGTATTGGGGTGGTGGGATGATTGATTGTATGGGATGAGTTGTTTGGGGAATTGTAAAAGGATAGGGATGGTTGTGGATTTGGTTTGAGTTGATGATGGCATGGGGTGGAAATGTTGTGAGTGGGGTATGAAATAGGATGTAATAGTAAGGTGTTGTGGTAAGATGTGTAAGTTGTTTAAATATGATTGTGGTGGGTGAAGTAAGATAGTGGGAGCAGGGGGTGGATTGGGATGTATGATAGTATGGTTTGTTGGAGTATGATTGAGAGGAAATGACTAGGAGAAGAATGATTGTGGGTGATGTGAGGTTAGGAAATGGATAGAAATGTGTGTGGGTAGGGAGCCATGCGGCGCCACGGGGTAGAAAACCCGCTCGCAGGTGGTGCCTCTAGAGAAGTAGCGAGCACTGGGCTCAGCGAGGCAGCGGCGGAGCAGTAGTCACTCAGTGCGGAGCGTTGGTGGTATAATCCATACACGGCGTGTGGCAGTTTCTTTGCTAAGACACCGGGAATAGCCGCATAAGGGTATATGTAGAATCTGTGGGCAGAAGTGAAGCGTGGCCAGAGGTAGCTAACGTTAGGCAGCCCCTGGTTGCCAACGGTGAGCCTCCGCCCCACGGCTCTGCGTGCAACACATGCAGTCGTCACCATCCGGTGGCCTGGGAGAAACGTGGCTTCAGATGTGGTGGTCCACTCCTGCCTGCCGCAGCAACAGCAGCGGCCAGTGCACTCATGCCGATTGCAGCCAGTCCAAAGGCTCCACCACCTCTGCAGAAGGGAGCTGTTTCTCTTTGTACATCAATCTCCCGTCCAGATGCACTCTGCCACCCCAGTTAGAAGAATCCCTGACTACTGGGCAGCCACAAACTGGATGTGTGGCCCGGCAACTTGCCGAGTTTAGCATGTGGAGAACTTGTCCAGCCCGCCATAAAGTGTGGCCATCATAGCGGGTGTTCCAGTGGGCGGGGCCATCGTTCCCCAAGTGAGAATCCGCTTGTCCACTGAAATGTGGGATCGACTGAGATCTCTGTTTATCAAGATAGAATCAGGCGTGGATCGGCCAGGATTTCCACACACCAATGCCTTAGGAGCGTTCAGACTTACATCAGCCATGACCCTCACCAAAACTGTGAGAAATGAGTCCTGGTTCAAACTACCTGCCCTCATCCACTATTCTGAGCCGCCACCCGCCTGATGGCCACACATCTGCTTGCCAGTTTCTCCATCAGCCAACCACCATTTTACCAGGGACCTGTAATTTTCCACCCGACATTGTGTCCACTGTCTGACCTCATGCTGCTTGACCTGTGGCTGCAGCTGGACCTACACACTGTGTCATTTGTCACCACTTCTGTGGCCATACTCCTGTTTTTGCCTACCACCAAATGTCATTGTGGCCACTGTCCTGACCTCATGCCTGCTTGCCTTGTTGTTTTGATGTCGGGATTTGCGTCACCGTCCACTCTCTGTCATTTGTTCCACTTCAGTTGGCGCTACTACTGTTTTGCCACCTCCAGAATGTCCATGTTTCCAGTGTCGACCTCATCTGTCTGCTGCCGTGACTACACATCTGTGGTCCATTGTGCACTGTCTGACTTAACTCATGCTGCTGCTGTGGCGTGCTGCTCATGTCCTCCACACTTCTGTCATTGTTCCACTGCCTGACCACATCGGCTGCCGGCCGTGACCTCCGCTCTCAGTCATTGTGCCACTCTGTGGCTTTCCTCCTGTTTTTCCGCTCCAGAATGACATTGTGCCACTGTCTAGACCTCAGCTACTGACTGCCTGAGAACCTACACATTGTGGAGTCATAGTTGCCGACTTGTCTCTGACCTCATGCTGGCTGCTTTTGGGTAGCTGGCTGCCGTGACCTCCACTACTGTGTTCATGAGCCCACGGCGGGGTTTTGTGAGTTCTTTTTACACCACAGTGTTTTTTTACGATCGCTTGACCTCATCTTCCAAACATCCTGAACCTCATGCTGCCTAGGCGCCGTGACCTCCGCTCACAGTCATTGTGCCACTCTGTGATGAGAGTCCTATATCTTCCTGTTTTTGCCCTCCTCCAAATGACATTGTGGCCACTTCTGACCTCATGTGCTTGCTGCTCGCTGTTACCTACACACTGTGTCAGACCCACTCTTGTCTGGCCTACTCCTGTTTTTGCCACCTAGCACAAATGTCATTGCTGCCACAGTTCCTGCCTCATGCTGCTGCTGTTTGGCTGCTGTGCTGTGACCTACACAATGTGAACATTAGTGCCACTGTCTGACCTCAATGCTGCAGTCTGTTCTGCTTGCTCGTGACCTCCACACTGTGTATCATTGTGCCACTGTTCGCTGACCTCATGCTGCTGCTGCTTGTGACCTCCGCTCCATCATTGGTGCCACTCTGTGGACTATTCCTTTTTTGCCACCTCCATAATGTCAATGTCCACTGCCTGACCTCATGCTGCTGTGGCTGCCTGCCGTCACCTCCACACTCTGTCATCTGATGTTGCCGCCTGAGCCTCAGCTTGTTTTTTTCCAGCTTTCGCTGGCATGACTTTGATCATGCTACGATCCCCCTATCAGTTTTTGTCAGAGGTTTCTTGCCCTCTTAATGCCTCAGGGAAATATTTAATAGATGAAGCGATTCTCTTAGAAGCGGCGGAAGTCATGTCGTGTCAAACTAAAACACAACATTGTAATGAAGACCAACCAAGCTCTCTCTCTCTGCATATTTAAGCATAGGTGCGACAACGTTCTACAGCACCCTGAGGATCGTGCAGCCTGGAAATAGCTGCTTTTTAACGCGATCTCCCGAAGAGTATATTACTTATACAGACCGAAACGAATTTTGTCCGGAAACAATTGGCGAAGTGACCGAATCGAATTTGAGAAATTCGCCCATCTCTAGTCACTACGGCGGAGAATGACCGCAACAGTTGGCGTGGAGGGGCAGAGGAGGGGGTGCTTTCCGGATGGCAGAGGAGCAAGCTCCGGTCGTTCCCTCCAATGGCAGATGATCCGAGCAAGTGTTTTCAGTGGCCCAATTTCCTGAGTGTCCAGTAGGGGATCTGGCGAGCTCTCTGCTCCCAGCTACGCACTTATGGTGCTTAGACACTAGGGGCTGTTGGGCTCTGTCTCACAGCCGCAACCCCACAGGTGCATATTGCTGGGGCCAATTGTGTGGGTGCCTGCGAGCCCTAAGTGGGAATAAGTGGCTTTTCACTTTAGAGGTTTATGCGGTCTAAAATGGGCGTCCATTGGCTCGGGAGAGCAGCCCGAAGGTACCGGCCATGTAACACCCTCAAGGTGAGTCTCTGGGGTGCTGATAGTCCTCAACCGGAGCTGAACCTCTGGGATAGTAGGATCGTGTGGCCACAGATTGTACTCTGAGGCGGGTGCAGTTTCACTGGTCTGAGGTTCCTCTCCCCTACGATGGGGGTTGAGTCCGAGCTTTGACAAGGCCGCTTGGAGCACAGGATCGCTTCGGCAGCTGGATGGCGAGGTAGACCCAGGTCCAGTCCAACTCGGCAGAGTCAACGGTCTCGATTGTCCCAGTGGTGGTAGCGAGGACGCTTGGAAGGCTCCTGAGGCGTCGGCAAAAGTAGTTTGAATATAGAAATATGCCGCCTCCCCGATGGAAGACAACCTGATTAGTTTGTGGCGGCCTTTTTTTGTCCCTTTTTGGACCCATTATTTGAGTCTAGGCTTTCGTTTGATTGGGATGAATCCTGGCGAGATCTGGAACAGACCACGTCTGCTCTCACACATGGTTAGACCACGCCCCCCCAAATCATGGTTTTGCTAAACGATTTTTTGCCACTATAAAGTTATATAAAAAAAGACATAGTGGCTCCACCCATTACTATCGCTTTGCCTCCTTCTCTGCTGCTTTTACCATACGTTCCGAACATGTGCTCTGGTTATCCGTGCACAGCGCGTTAGCTGGTGAGCAATACCTGTCGTAGGCAGAACGCGTTAGCTGTGACCCAAGATCTAGTTGCGCTGAGCTAGACAAACGGCGTGATGAGCTGTGACCATAGCTATCGAGCGTAGAACGCGTTAGCTGTGACAAGAGCTATCGGAGCTAGAAACGCATGAGCTGTGCCAAGAGCTATCGTAGCTAGAAACGCATAAGCTGTGAGCCAAGACTATCGGATGCTAGAAACTCGTTAGCTGTGACCAAGTAGATATCGTGCTAAAATTGTTAGCTGATGGACCAATAGCTAGTCGTACCTAGAAATGGGCGCATACAAGCTGTGACCAAGAGCTGTCGTATCCTAGAAATCGCGTTAGCTGTTCACCCGAAGAGCATGGGAAACCCTTTGATGCGCTGTGGTTGGAGCTATCCGCTATAATCAATAGGTTAAATCACCGGTGTGAGCTGAGTTTTCCTCGTGCACCCAATTGCTCACAGGAGTATGCTCTGGGGATCAGGCCTGTGTAGAACAGCCCCGATCCCAGCCGCAAACCCTGAAGTCTCAGCGACGTGAAAAAAAAGGCGCTGCAGACGAACGACCCGCACCCATTCGACGTCAAAAGTCAGTGGGGCGGTCCGTTAAGGAGTTAACATCCATGTGCTAATTTATTGTAATCACAATCACAGAAAAATGGACATAAATCTATCTCATCATCATAAAACAACCACAAGGGCTACATATCTTAGAATTGGTTAGGGAGAGGTTAGGGTGTCTTAAGGTGAATACACACAGCTCAATTCTGGACAATAACTGATCCCTAGTAAGAGCCACACAGGCCCCAGTGCTACTTTGGAAAAGGATAAAACGATAGTGCAGGAAATTGCTGAGTGGCATTACTCACACACCCTCCACTCAGGGTGAGCAATTATAAACAAACAATGATAGAAATGAACAATGATCAAAAAACTGCAACATTAGAATTGTTACCTGTCCACACAGAATGCAGAAAAGCCACAGTATAATTACTTGGGAGATTGCAACAAGTTTCAAAATTACTGATAAAGACAACTACTCGCTAGCCCTTCTAGTGTCTGAGGGGGGTGGTTAGCTTGTATTATAACGCAGCATAAAGGGATGCCATTTATATGATACGTGTGTGCACCATGCTGGCCTTACAGCATATGACTCCCCTTACTATTTGATTGGCGGGCCCAGCACTTTAGATCTGTCATTTCACAAAATATCGAGCACCCTCTGCTCCCATTTATTATACTGTAACAAATGAATTGTATACAAAGTGTGAGCTACAGTTTATCACCGCATTACTTCCGTGTCCCTCAGGGCATTCCGTAGCAGTTGGAACAAATCCGCTCCAGAAGAGACCACACTTAAAACAACCACTAGAGGAATATCCCTCATCTTAAATCCCTTTATTATGTGTGTTAAGTAGGCAATATGGGGCCACAAGTATGAAAATCTTTTAGGTCTAAAACCGCACTTTTTATGCCTGTATTAACCTATGCAACCAAAGTGAGTTTTTAGACCAAACAGTTTTCATACATGTGACCCATAGTTTCACTTTGAGGTACATTTCCACTTACCTGTGCAGAGGATAGAAATCTATGGAATCATTAAATGCATATAGAATAAGTTACGGCATCAGCACTGGCTCCCATTGGCGTCTCATTTAGCGCAATAGTGATGGGTCTCCTGCATAAACCTATTGTCCTAAAATAAATTGGTATATAGACAATTGGAGTGCTGGAGCTCCTGTCTCGACTGAAACTGGGATCCCTCTCTTGTGTCGTTCAGCGTGGTTCACCTCATGCATAGGGTAACTATTTTGCTTTGCAAATAACAAAAAAAGGGTTATTATACATTCTGTGGAAATAGAGCTCTGCATAGTAGTTCTCTAGGGTCTATGTCGCCTAGGGATCACCCATTGTTCAAGCGACCTTAATACTGTCGTGGTGCAACCTCTTAAACACAGTCATGCTAGGTTTCTTCCCTCGTTGGGCAAAAAATCTAAGCATCAGGAGAGCTACAGGTAATCACTTCCATACAGGTGCTTGTTGGAGTCGGTGCCTATTTTGGCAGAGAGTTCGAGTTTGAATCATTTAAAAAATGGTCCGGACTCCCCAAAATTATATAATAAATCTGGCCCAGTTAGTTCAATGCGAGTGCCAAGAGTAAATAGTGTCCGGCCAGTAATACAGCTCCACTATATCTTCAGCCTCATGACATGTAACCATCCTTCTCTGCGGCCTCCCACTAACACCCTCGCTCCCTTCCGAATCCATCCTTACCTCTGCTGCCCACTTATCCACCTCTCTCCTCGGCTAACTCCTTTCCGCTCCGCCATGCCAATCCCTTCACTTGTGGCTTTCCCATCCAGCGAATCAGTTCAATTAGCAACCTTGACCTACAAAGCTCTCCCATAACCTCTCCCCTCCATACATCTCTCCATAACCTCTCCCCTCCAAAACTCTACTCCTAACCGCTCCCTCCAACATCCTCGTGCGCTCTCAATCTCCAAATATCTCCCCTCACACAATCTCTGCTCCTCACAGGACCCTTCTCTCTTTTAGTGTGTGTTTTGTTGTTTGTGTTTTTTTTTTTTTTGTTTTTTTGTTCTGCTCTCCCTGTGTCAACTTCACACAAACCGTCTTCCAAGACCTTTCTCCCGTGCTTCCCCCACACTCTGGAACTCACTGCCCCATCACACCTCAGACTCTCCCCCACTCTCACCAGCTTCAAAAGAAACCTGACAAACACCCATCTCTTCAGGATTGCTGATGAACTACAATAATCCTGCTGGCAACTGTACTACCCCACAAGCATGTTCTGCCCTCGTCCTCCTGTCTCTGTCCCACCTTTCTTTCTTTAGATTGTAAGCCGTCATGGGCAGGGGCCTCTCACCTTCTGTACCAGTTGTTAGTCTATTCATTTGTCACCTTTGATACTTGTTTTACCCTATGTTTAATGTATGAAACCCGAATGGTACAGCGCTCTTGGAACCAAGGCGCTCAAAATAAATAATAAAATAATAATGTAATTGATGACATGAGCAGGCAAAGCTTAACACAGGGGAAAAGATTTCTGCTCCCAGGGCAAACTGATCGACCTAGATTTCCAGCAACTTTTTCACTCATATTTACAATTTCTTAAAGTTTTTGTGTTCTAAAGTCGTATCAAGTAAATATATTTACGCATCCACAAGCAATATAAGGGTAACAATGTTTCGAGCTTGTGACTTTCAGCTCCAATCCTCTCCCATCCACTACAGCTTTTGAGCGTGAGGCTCCCATCATTTATTATAGACAATCATCTTATGGCATCTCATAACATAACTTTTACCTTCACTATTTAAGCATCTACTTTAATTCTGCAGCTTCTTTTCATGTATACTGCATTGTTAGTGTTTTGCTCCTGGTGGGGGACAAAACGCAACCTGGCCCTCACCTTCCCTAATTAGCTCAGTGTGTTAATTAGCCTGAGTGTCCCAAGTGAAAGGTCACAGGTTCAGCCGCCATGAAGACAGAATTCCCAAAAAACCAAGCGGCATCATCCAGCTCATTGATAGCATCTCTGGGCCAAGACAATTGCCAACTGCTTCATGTGAGGCCTGACAGCGGGAAGAATATAAAATTGAAGTCCGTCCATTCCAAGAGCCAAGAGGTACGTCCATGGGAAGATATTCGAGAGTCATACTAAGTCACTCATCACAAGCCAATCAGTTCTGACGAGCTAAAGACCACGGCAGTGGAGGAGGCTCGTAGGCTCTTGAAAGTAGTGAGGTCACAGACATCCATGCAAGCACTGGGACTAGAATGATGGCCCGAAAAAAGAGGAAAGAAGAGCTGCAACTTCAATCCCTCTATAAATGCGTCAGCAAGAGTTTATAGAAAAGGACGAAAAATAGAAGATTTGAAACGAGTGGATTTGAGGTAGCGAAGAGATGAATAAACAATAGCCCGGCTTTTGATGGGGGAATGGGAAATACCAAGGAGAAGTGGTTGATACGGAGCGAGAGATGGCAGTCAATAGACCGTGGCTCTGAGGGGGGGAGAATGGGAAGAACCAAGGGAGAAAGGGCGTACGGAGCGAGAGATGAAGTCAATAGACCGGGCTCAGATGGGGAAGTGTTAGGTAAGAACCCAAGTAGCAGGGCGGAACCAGGCGAGAGATGGAAGTCAAATAGTACCAGGCTCTGATGGGGGAATGGGAAGAACCAAGGGAGAAAAGGGTGAACGAGCGAGAGATGAGGGAAGTCAATAGACCGGGCTCGTGATGTGGGGGGGAATGGAATGAACAGGGAGGAGGCGACAGAGCGAGAGATGAAGTCAATTAGATCCGGGCGCTGATTGGGGGGGAATGGGAAGAACCAAGAGAAAGGCGAATCGAGCGAGACGAGAAGAAATTCAATAGACCGGGCTCTGATGCGGGGAAGGTGAAGAACCAAGGAGAAAGGGCGAACGGAGCGAGAAGATGAAAGTTCCCCATAGACGCGGCTCTGATGGGGGAATGGGAGTAACCAAGGGAGAAGGGGCGAACGTAGAGAGAAGATGAAAGTCAAATAGACCGGACTCTGAGTGGGGTGGAATTGTGGAAGGAACCAATGGAGAATGGAGAGAAGAGATAAGGTGAATCGGTACCCGGGTTCATAGGAGAGAATGGGAGAATCAATGGTAGAAGGGGCGAACGGGGCGAGAGAATAAAATCAATAGACACGGGCTCTGATGGGGGGAATGGGAAGTAAACCAAGGAGAAAGGTGAACGGGACGAGTAGATGAAAGTCTATTAGACCGGGCTTCTGATTGGGGGAATGGGAAGAACCAGGGAGAAGGGGCGAACATGAGCAAGAGATGAAAGTCAATAGACGGGCACTGATTGGGGGAATGAAGAACCAAGGGATATAGGGGCCGAACGGAGCAAGAGATAAACACTTTCTCCTCTTTGCATGACCAACCTGATCAGGAAATGGAAGAACCAAGGAGAAGGGGGTGAATTTAGCGATAGGATGAAGTCAATAGACCGGGCTCTGATGGGGGGAAAGTGAAGGAACCAAGGAGAAGAGGCTAAAGGGAGAGTGAAAGTACAATAGACCGGGCTCTGATGTGGAATTGGAAGACAACCAATGGGAGAAATGAGCGGAACGGAGCGAGAGCATGGAGGAATTATCAGGTTCAGTTGCAGGTGAAGCCTGAGAAAATAGGGTAGGGTTCAGAAGCCAAAGAGTCTGGAGACTTAGACCAGGATGGATGGTGACCTCAATGCTGACTCTATGATGATTCATTTTAGAGTGCTTTCCTCAAGATGAGATTCATTCTTCCTATCGAGGACTATGGGGAGGAAAGAGGAACGACATAGTGTCCAGCAGGACAACGACCTAGAAAGCAGACGTCAAGGTTGGGATGAAGGAAGGTGGTTCATTGGAACAATGATGGTAGAGTTTGCTGGATCGGCCTCCACAGTCCCTCCGAGACCTCAATTCCCAATCCAACACTTAGGGCCACATTTATTAAAACATTTAGGTCTAAAAACTCACATTTTTGCCCATAGTATACCTACGGCCAAAAAAGTGAGTTTTAGACCTAAACAGTATCATACCAACTGATTGGATGCACGTTAGAGTTTAGAAAAAGCTGTATTCTCTCCCCAAATCCTAGTCTGTGCACCAACATTTGAGAACGTGTAGAAGAGGCATGGGATCAGATTGGTCAAGACATGCTTGAATCTGGATCAGAGCCCAGAAGATCAGGCAGTGCTGATGTTCCAAATTTTGATTTTTAGGAGCAGAAACAGAAACAATGCAGTACATCTGCCAAGATGAAGAGGATGCTAAATACTAAATAATTTATGTATATGAGGTCTCTATATAAGATGATTGTACTAATAAAATGTATGGTAGTACCTCATGTGGCAGAACTGTATGATGGGTGAGTATTTGGAAAGTCAAAAGGTTAAAACATTGATACCTTTTGGCTGTCAGTGTGCTGTTCTGCCTAAACCAGCTTGATTATTGTATATAAGGTGATAAAAAACCCTGATGTTAACCATTTTATGACAGTAAATGTAGTATCTACCTATAACATGTGCTATGTATAAAGGATTGGGATCAGGAAAAATGGAGGATCGGAGTCGGAGCTTGGCTTATCCGAATCCACCCCCTGCTTCCGTACTTGTTCCAGTCTTTTTTATATACCTAAAAGGCAATCTCAAAAATCCCTAACCTATATTGCTCCCCCAAAAAGGGAGATATTCCCCTTTCTGGCCCTCATTGCCCTCCCCCAGCCACCATATCACTCTACTTATTAATGACGAGCAAACCCCAAACAGCTGTTGTAGGGTTTTAAGCTGGCTTGGTACTATCCCTTTTGTTATTAAGATTCAGGATCAAAAGAAAATTTGGGATTTTTTATGCCCAAAATAGGGGGCACTTGAGGTTGCAGTCCTTTCCTTAATCTTGTGATATCCCTCCCAGGCTGCTAAAATAGAACTTTACATTAGGGAATCCAAGCTCTCCATTTTTTTTTAGGTTGTAAAGGAGTGTAAGGGGGATGGTCCCCATTTTCCCTCCAATAAAGTACAAAAATTTGCATTAATTAATTTTTCCTCTCTGGGCCAAAGATATGTAGGTAACATCGGGTAAATACAAGATTTGGGGAATTCGATCATTTTGATTAGATTAGTCCTACCCATAAAATCAAGCGGACATTACCCCATGTTTTAAAGGTTGGTTTGCGTTGATGTGTTTTGAGTTTTCTTGGAAGAGGGTGGGGGGAAACCCTATGAGTATTAGGCTATTTTCACAGGGGTTTAAAATTTTGGGGGATTTTGCCACATACTTTGGGGGGGTACTGCGCTCAAATACAAGCGAAAAGTCCCAGTCCTTAGGGAAAAATTTACAGTTTATAGAGAACTCTCCCCGGGGGTACAAACGCGTGGGGGAGATAAGTGGGTCTAATTTCTTCTGCTGATTCATTCCTGTCCGGTCCATCTTGGGGGCATTCAGGAGAAGGGAAAGCTGGTATGAGAATGGAGGAAAAAAGGATGAAAGGAAGGTTCTAGTATGAAGGCGCCTTTATGGGGAAAGAGGGGCCCAAATCCCACAGGGCCACATCATGGTGAATAAGAACCCTGGGGGCAGAGGAGAACGTTCTCGAGCCTCACCAATGGGTACAGGGGGTTCCCTCCAAGGTATTCCCTAAAGTCTGATAGATGAGGCCCCCCCCTGGGGGCCCCCGGTCGGCTGTGTCGTAACTTTAGAAGTGAATGGAGAGACCCCTGACATGTGTGGCCCCTCTCTGTCATTCCCACCTGGATGCAGTGGCCCCCCTCCATGAGGGTCGGGGGTTCTCCAGAGGGGACCCCCAAACTTTAGAATTTATGGGAGACGCCGTGGTACATAAAATGTCCATGTTGGGAAAACCCTTTTTGTTTTAACTGATGAAGGCTTTATGCATCAATGAGAAGAGCAATATGAAGCCATTTCCCCAGACATGAGGGCCTGCAAACGCTGTACTGGGGGAGGGCGATTCAACAAGTAATTGGGGAAAATTCACCATTTCAAGCTTTATTTTAAAATCAGACGCTGCCAGTCAATGTGTCGGCCTCATGAATGTGACAATGAGCAGAGCCCCCAGCGGGGGGGCTGTTATCAGTGCTGACAATGAGCAGAACCCTCAGCGGGGGGCGCTGGGGTTTTGACCTGACCCCCAAACTGACTGGATTTTTAACGCCCCGGTTCTGGGCCCCGATCAGTGGCAGGCGCCCCCCAGGCTTGTGTTTTGACCCCAATGACTATTTGTAGTTAGATTTTAGCTGCAGTCGGACCCCTTTGGGCGACCTATATAAAATGGGGCTGCGCCTTTTTTTCTGTTGTCAAAAAGCTGTCATGCCCTTTTTTCTAAAGATGTTTAAAGTAAATTTCCCAAATTTTGGGCACGAATGAGCCCCGGACCCAAAAAACTTTTTATTATCCCCAAAAGTTTTAGGGCGTCGAAAACCACACTTGTAAAATTTAAAAACACATTTATGAATCTTTGACTTTAAAACCCTTTGGTTTGCGATGGGGGTTATCTTTTCCCTTCTAAAAAATGAAAACCCAAACGAACCCCAAAAAACCGGGGGTTTTTTGGTTAAATGTTTTCCTGTCAAAAGGGAACACTTCATACTTTCTGGAAAAATTCCCCCCTTTTTTTAGAGCTTTTTAAAAACGTTGCGTCAGCGCCAATGTTAATTCCCAACATCGCATTTATGCCCGGGGGCCCTTTCCTTTCTTTTCAGACCTCGCTGCGGGTCGACCTTTTGTCCCGGGGGGCCTCCCTTTTTCCCCTAAAACCCTTGCTGCGGGTCAAAATTTCTTTTTCCCCGGGGCACTTCCTTCTCTTTTGTAAAGGACCTGCTGCAGTCACCCCCTCTGTGTCCCGGGCATTTTCCTTTCCTCTCTTCAGACCTCGCTGCAGTCGCCTTGTCCCCCGGGCCCCCCCCCACCCCCTTTTCTCCTGTCAGACCTCCCTGCAGTCAGACCTCTGTGCCCCGGGAAACTTCCTTTCCCCTTTCAGACCTCGCTGCAGTCGGGACCTCGGGTGTCCCGGGCACTTTTTTCCCTTTCCCAAAGACCTGGCTGCAGTCAACCTCTTTTCCCCCGGGGGCTTCCTTTTTCCCCGGACCTCCTCCCAGTCGGGCCTTTTTGGGGCCCCGGGCCTTCCTTCTCTCCGCAGACCTCCTGCAGTCAGACCTTGGCCCGGGGCCCTTTCCTTCCCCTCCCGGGCCCTCGCTGCAGGTCAGCCCTTTCTTGCCCCGGGGGCTTTTCTCCCCTTTCAGCCCCTCGCTGCAGTCAAAACCTCTTTTCCCCGGGCCCCTTCCTTTTTCCCCTTTCAAAACTCGTTTGCGTAACCCCTCTGTGCCCCGGGGGCCTTTTCCCTTTTCCTTTTCCTTTCAGACCTCGCTGCAGTCGGGACCTCTGGGGTCCGGGCGTTTCCCTTCTCCCCTTTAAAACCTCCTGCAGTAGACCTCTTGTCCCGGGGCGCTTCCTTCTCTTTTCCAGACCTCGGCTGCAGTCAGACCTTTTTGTCCCGGGCGCTTCCTCCTCTCCTGTCAACCTCGCTGCAGTCAGATTTCTGGGTCCCGGGCACTTCCTTCTTTTCCTGCCCAGGGACAACTCTGTGCCCGGGGGGCCCTTTTCCCTTCTCCCTTCAGCCCCTTCGCTGCATTTCAGACCTCTGTTTTCCCGGGCCTTCCTTTCTCCTGTAAAAACCCTCGCTGCAGTCAAAACTCGGGGTTTTCCCGGGCGTTTCCCTTTCCTCCCCTTCAGACCTCGCTGCAGTCGACCTCTTGTCCCGGGCCTTTCCTTCTCCCCTTCAGACCTCGCTGCGGGTCAAAAACCTCTGGTCCGGGCGTTTCCTTTTCCCCTTCAGCCCCCTCGTTTGCATTTCAGACCCTCTGTGCCCCTGGGCCTTCCTTCTCTCCTCCAGACCTCGCTGCAGCCCAGACCTCTGTTTTCCGGGGCTTCCTTCCCCTTCAGACCTCCTGCAGTAGACCTCTGGGGCCCCCGGGGGCGCTTTTTTCTTTCCCTGTTCAGACCTTGGCCCCGGGCGGTTTCCCCTTTTCCCCCCTCAGCCCCTCGCTGCGTCAGAACCTTGTGTCCCGGGCGCTTCCCCCTCTCCTCAGCCTCCGGGGCAGTCAGCCCCTTTTGGCCCCCGGGGTTTCCCTTTTTCCCCTCTCCCGGGGTCGACCCCCCCTGTGTCCCGGGGTTTCCTTTCTCCTGTCAGCCCTCGCTGCATTTCAGACCCCCGTTTTTCCCGGGCGCTTCCTTTCCCCTTCAGACCGCTGCAGTAAAACCTTGTGTCCCGGGCGCTTCCTTCTTCCCTCCTCAGCCCTCTGGCCCCGGGGTTTCCCTTTCTCCCCTTTTAAAACCTCCCTGAATTTCAGCCCTTTTGTGTCCCGGGCGTTCCCTTTCCTCCCCCTCAGACCTGGGCTGCAGTCGGGGCCCCCTGTTTTCCCCGGGGTGTTTTCCTTTCCCCTTTTCAGACCTCGCTGCAGTCAGAACCTCTGTGCCCGGGGCCCATTTCCCCTTCTTCCTCAGACCTCGCGGGCAGTCCCCCCTTTCTTTTCCCCGGGCCCGCTTCCTTTCTTTTTGTCAGCCCTTTCGTGAGTCGGGACCTCGTTTTCCCCGGGGGCTTTCCCTTCTTCCTCAGACCTCGCTGCAGCAAAACCTCTGTGCCCCGGGGGCTTCCTTTTTCCCCTTTCAGCCCTTCGCTGTTTCAGCCCTTGTGCCCCGGGGGCCGTTTTCCTTCTCCCCTTTCAGACCTCGTGCAGTCAAAACCCTCTTTTGTCCCGGGGGCTTTTTCCTCCCCTTTCAGACCTCTCTGCAGTCGGGCCTTTTGTTGCCCCGGGGTTTTCCTTTTTCCCCTTCAGCCCTCCGGGCAGCCCGCCCTCTGTGTCCCGGGGCTTCCTTCTCCCCTTTCCAGACCTCGTGCAGTCAGACCTCTGTGCCCCGGGGGAAATTCCTTTTCTCCCCTTTCAGACCTCGCGGCGGGCAGCCCTTTCTGGGGCCCGGGCGCTTTTCCCCCTCCGGTTCAGACCTGGGCTGAAGTCAGACCTTTTTCCCCCGGGGGCCTTCCTTTTTCCCCTTTCAGACCTCGTTTGCGGGTCAGGCTCTGTGCCCCGGGTGCCTTCCCTCTTCCTCAGACCTGGGCTCCCAGCAAAACCTCTGTGCCCCGGGGCGCTTCCCTTTCCTCTCCTTTGGGAACTTTCCCCTCAGTCGACCTCTGTTGCCCCGGGCCCTTTCCCTTTCCTCTCCTGCCCGGGGCCCCTCGCTCCCGTCGACCTCGGGTGTCCCGGGGTTTTCCTTTCCTTTTCCTCAGCCCTTTGGGCGGGCCAAAAAAAGCCTTGTTTTCCCGGGCGCCCCCTTTCCCTTTTCCGTGGGACCTCCTGCAGTCAGACCTTTTTGGGTCCATTTTTTCCCCCCTTTTCCCTTCCCTTCCCCCTGTCAGCCCCTTGCTGAAAAGTCAAAACCTCTGTGCCCGGGCGCTTCCTTTCCCTTTTCCTTCAGACCTCGCTGCAGTCAGCCCTTCTGTGCCCCCGGGGGGGTTCCTTCTCTCCTCAGACCTCGCTGCGGGGTCAGACTCTGTCCCCCGGGGTGCTTCCTTTTTCCCCTTTTCAGACCTCGCTGCAGTCAAAACCTCTGTTTTCCGGGTGTTTCCCTTTCCTTTCTGTCAACCTCCTGCAGTCAGACCCTGTGCCCTTTTGGGTGTTTCCCTTTCCTCCCCTTTTAGCCCCCCTGCAGTCAGCCCCTGTGTCCCGGGGTTCCCCCCTTTCCCCTTTAAAACCTCGTTTGCAGTCAGACCTCTGGCCGGGGTTTCCTTCTCCCCTTCAGCCCCTCGCTGCAGTCAGCCTTTCTGTTTTTCCCGGGCGTTCCTTCCCCTCCCAGACCTCCGCAGTCAGACCTCTGGGGTCCGGGCGCTTCCTTCTCTCTCAGACCTCCCTGCAGCCCGCCCTCTTTCCCGGGCCCCCTTTTTCCTTTTTCCTAGACCCTCGCTGCGTCAGACCTCTGTGTCCCGGGGGCTTCCTTCTCTCCCCAGACCTGGGCTGCAGTCGGGCCCCTTTTGGGGTCCCGGGGTTTCCCTTCCCCCTTCCCTCCCCAGTCAGACCTCTTTTGCCCCGGGCCCCTTCCTTCTCTCCTGTCGGACCTCCTGCAGCCCAGACCTCTGTGTCCCGGGCCTTCCCCCTCTCCCCCGGAACCGTTGAAAAAAGACCTCCTTGTGTCCCGGGGTTCCCCTTCTCCCCTTTCGGGACCCCCTGCTCAGTCAAAACTCTGTGCCCCGGGGCGCTTTCCCCCCCCTTCTCCCCGGGACCTCGCTGCAGTAAGACCTCTTTTCCCGGGCGTTTCCTTCCCCCCTCAGACCTCGTGCAGTCAGCCCTCTTGTCCCGGGCGTTCCCCCCTCCCCTTTCAGCCCTCGCGCGGGTCAGCCCCTCTGTGTTCCGGGCTTCCCTTTCCCCCTTGTCAGCCCCTCGCTGCAGTCAGACCTCTGGGGTCCCGGGGCGCCCCTTTTCTTCCTGTCGGGACCTGCTGCAGTCAGACCTTGTGCCCCGGGCGTTTCCCTTTCCTCTCCTCAGCCCTCCTGCAGTCGGGACCTCTTTTCCCCGGGCCTTCCTCTTCCTCAGACCCGCGGGAGTCAAAACCTCGGGTTTTCCCGGGGTTCCTTCTCTCCCCCGGGGAACTCGCTGCAGTCAAAACCTCTTTTTTTCCCCGGGGGCGTTTCCCTTCCCCCTCCCTTGCAAGGTCGACCTCTGTGTCCCGGGCCCCTTTTTTCTCCCCTTTAAAGGCCCTTTCCCTGCGCCAGACCTCTGTTTTCCCGGCACTTTCCCCTTTTTCTCCCGCCTTCGCTGCGTCGGGCCCTCTGTGTCCCGGGCCCCTTCTTTTCCCCTTAAAGACCTCCTGCAGTCAGCCCTCTGTTTTCCCGGGCCCTTCCTTCTCCCCTTTTCAAAACCCTGGGTTTGCGGGCAGACCTCGGTGCCCCCGGGGGTTTCCCCTTTCCCCTTTAAAGACCCCCGGCAGTCAGACCTCTGTGTCCCGGGCGTTTTCCTCCTCTCTGTCGGGAAACCTCCTGAAATCAGACCCTGTTTGGGTGCTTCCCCCCTCTCCGGGTCAGACCTCGCTGCAGTCGGGCCCCTCTGTGTCCCGGGCTTTCCCTTCTCCCCTTCACCTCCCCTGCAGTCAGGCCCTCTGTGTCCCGGGGCCCTTTCCTTCTCTCTCAGACCGCGGGGAGCGGGACCTCTGCCCCCGGGGTTTTCCTTTCCCTCTCCTCGGGACCTGGGCTGCGTCGACCTCTGTGCCCCCGGGCGCTTTTTTTCCTCTCCTTAACCTTCTCAGTCAGCCCTTGTGTCCCGGGCGTTTTCTTTTTCCCCTTTCGGGACCTCGCTGCGTCAGACCTCTGTGCCCCGGGGTTTTCCCCTTCCCCTTTCAGACCTCCCTGCGTCAGCCACTGTGCCCCCGGGCGTTTCCCCTTTCCTCTCCTCAGACCTCGTTGCGTCAGACCTCTTGCCCCGGGGCCTTCCTTCTTTTTCCTGTCAGACCTCGCGGCAGTAAACCCTTTATGCCCCGGGGCCGCTTCTTCTCCCCTTTCGACCTCGCTGCAGTCAGCCCTCTTGTCCCGGGCCCCTTCCACCCTCCTGTAACCCTCGCTGCGGGTCAGCCCTTGTTTTCCCCGGTCGCTTCCTTTTTCCTCAAAACCTCGTGGTCCCCCTTTGGGCGCTTTTCCCCCCCCCTTCAGACCTCGTTGCAGTCAACCTCTGTTTTCCCGGGGCGCTTCCTCCTCTCCTGTCAAAACCTCCCCTGCAGTCAGGACCCTGTGCCCGGGGGCCCCTTTTTTCCTCCCCTGTCAGACCTCGCTGCGGGTCGGGACCTTGTCCCCGGGTTTCCTTTTTCCCCTGTAGCCCCCTTTTGCAGTCAAAACTCTTTTGCCCCGGGCGCTTCCTTCTCCCTTTTCAGCCCTCGCTGCAGGCCCGGGACCTCTGTGTCCGGGGGCCTTCCTTTTCCCTTTCGACCTCGCTGCTTTTGGGACCTCTGGGGCCCCGGGAAAACTTCCTTTTTTCCTGCGGGCCCCTTTTCCCGGTAAAGGGCCCCTTTTTGTGGCCGGGGTTTTCCCTTTCTCCCCTTTCGGGACCTCGCTGCAGTCGGGACCTCGGGTTTTTTTCCCCGGGGTTTTCCTTTTTTCTTTGGGCCTTTGCTGCAGTCGGGCCCTCTTTTGCCCCGGGGCCTTCCCCCTCCCCCTCAGACCTCGTTCCCAGTAAGACCTCTGTTCCCGGGGGGCCTTCCTTCTCCCCTTCAGCCCTCGTTGCAGTCAGACCTCTTTGTACCGGGCGTTTCCTTCTTCCTCAAAACCTCGTTCCCAGCCCCGACCTCTTGCCCCCGGGCCCTTTCCTTCCCCCCTGTCAGCCCTCGTTTTGCAGTCAAAAATTCTTTGCCCCGGGCGTTTCCCCTTCTCCCCTCAGACCTTTGCAGTCAGCCCTCGTTCCCGGGGTTTCCCTTTCCTCTCCTCGGGACCCCCCCCTGCATTTCGGACTCGGGTTTTTTTTTTTTCCCCGGGGGCCGTTTCCCTTTCCTCCCCCTTAAGACCTCCCCCTGCAGTCGGACCTCTTGTCCCGGGGGGGTTTTTTTTCCTCTCCTTAACCTCGCTGCAGCAGACCTCGGGTGCCCCGGGGCGTTTCCCTTTCTCTCCTCAGACCTCGTTTGCAGTCAGCCCCTCTGTGTCCCGGGGAAATTTCCCTTTCCCCCCTGCCCAGACCTCGTTGCGTCAGCCCTTTCTGTGTCCGGGGCTTCCTTCTCCCCTTTCAGCCCTTCAGGGCCATTTCAGACCTCTGTGTCCAGGGCCGCTTTTCTTTTCCTCGGACCCGCTCCCAGTCAAAACCTTGTTTTTTCCCCCGGGCCCCCCCTCCTCTCCTGTCAGCCCTCCTCCCAGTCGGGACCCTGTGCCCCGGGCCTTCCTCCTCTCCTGTCGACCTCGCTGAAAGTCGGGAATTTCTGTCCCCCGGGGCCCTTTTTCCTTTTCCTGTCGACCTCGCTGCAGTCAGGCCCTCTGTGCCCCGGGGGCCTTCCCCCTTTTGTCAGCCCTCGCTGAGCCGGGACCTCTGGGCCCCCGGGCCTTTTTTCCTTTCCCCAAGTCCTCGCTGCAGGCCAGACCTTGTTGTCCCGGGCCCCCCTTCCCTTTCCCTTTTTTCCCCCGCCCTCGCTGCAGTCGGGACCTCTGTTTTTTTCCCTGGGCGTTTTCCCTCTACCCCCCCTCAGAACCCCTCGTTTGCAGTCAGACCCCTGTGCCCTGGGCGTTTCCTTCTCCCCTTCAAACCTCGCTGCGGGTCGGGACCTCTGTTTTTTTCCCGGGCGCTTCTCCTCTCCTCAGCCCTCGTTGAAAGTCAGACCTCTGTTGTCCCGGGGGGTTTCCCTTTCTCCCCTTTCAGACCCCTTTGCAGTCGACTCTTGTTCCCGGGCATTCCTTCCCCCTTTTCAGACCCCGCTGCAGTCAAAACCTCGGGCCCCCGGGGCATTTCCCTTTTCCTCCCTGTCAGACCCCCGTTTTGGGCATTTCCAGCCCTCTGTGCCCCGGGGGCACTTCCTTTTTCCCTGTAACTCGCTGCAGCCAGACCTTTTTGGGGTTTCCGGGAAATTCCTTCTCTCCTTCAGCCCTGCGGGAGTCAGTTTTTCTGTGTCCCGGGCGCTTCCTTTTCCCCCGCGGACCTCGCTCCCAGTCGGGCCCTTGTGTCCGGGGGATTTCCTTCTCTCCTCGGGAACCTCGCGCAGTAAAGCCCCTCTGTTTTTCCCCGGGGCGTTTCCCTTTCCTCCCCCTTTTAGACCTCGTTTGCAGTCAGACCTCTGTGCCCCCGGGCCCTTCCTTCCTACCTTTCAGACCTCGTTTTGCAGTCAAAACCTCTGTGTCCCGGGGGCCTTCCTTTTTTCCTGTCGTACCTTCGTGGAGTAAACCCCCCCCGGGCCCCGGGCGTTTCCCTTCTCCCCTTCCCCAGACCTCGCGGGGCATTTCAGACCTTGTGTCCCGGGCATTTCCCCTTCTCCCCTTTTCAGGACCTCGCTGCGTCAGACCTCTGTGTCCGGGGGGTTTCCCTTCCTCCCCTTTTTAAGACCTGGGTTTGGAGTCAGACCTCTGTCCCCCGGGGCCCCTTCCCTTTCTTTTTCCCGGGGGACCTCCCTTGCAGTCAGCCCCTGTGTCCCGGGGTTTCCCTTTTTCCTTCCTCCTGTCAGAACCTTTATTGCAGTCAGCCCCTCTGTCCCCCCGGGCCCCTTCCCTTTTTTCCCCTTTCAGACCTCGTTTCCCCGTCAGCCTCTTTTGTCCGGGGGGTTTCCCTTCTTCCTCGGGACCCCCTTTCCCGGATCGGGACCCCTGGGGCCCCGGGCCCTTTCCCTTCTCTCCTGTCAGACCTCGCTGAAAGTCAGACCTCTGTTTTCCCGGGGGCTTTTTTCTCCCCTTTCGGGACCTCGCTGCAGTCAACCTTTGTCCCGGGCGTTCCTTCTCTCCTCGACCTCCTGCAGAAGACCTCTTGTGGGTGCTTCCCCCTTTCTCCCTTCAGCCCTCGCGCAGTCAACCTCTGTTCCCGGGGTTTTCCTTCTCTCCTCAAGACCTCCTGCATTTCGGGCCCTTTCTTTTTGTTCCGGGCGTTTCCCTTTCTCTCCTCAGACCTCCCCAGCAGTCAAAACCCTCTGTGCCCCGGGGTTTCCCTTTCCTTCCTGTCAAAACCCCCTGCAGTCGGGACCTCGGGTTGGCCCCCCGGGTTTGCCCCCCCTTTCCCCTTTCAGCCTCGCTGCAGACAGCCCTCTGTGTCCCGGGCATTTCCTTCTCCCCTTAAGACCCCCTTTTGAAAAAAAGCCCTTTCTTGCCCCGGGGCGTTCCCTTCTCCCCTTTCGGGACCTCCCGGGGAAATCGACCTCTGTGCCCGGGGCCCCTTCCCTTCTCTCCTGTAAGCCTGCTGAAAGTCAGACCTCTGGGGCCCGGGGTTTCCCTTTTTCTCCTCAGCCCTCGCCCCCCATTTAAACCCTTTCTTGCCCCGGGCGTTTCCTTTCCCTCTCCTCAAACCTCCTGAAATTTTAAGACCTTTGCCCGGGTGTTTCCCCCCCTCTCCTTAGACCTCGTTTGCATTTCAGACCTCTGTGCCCGGGGGTTCCTTTTTCCTTCAGCCCTTTCCCTGCAGTCAGACCTTGTGCCCCGGGGTTTTCCTTTTTTCCCCTTTCGGGCCCTTTCCCCTGCAGTCAGACCTCTGTGCCCCGGGGTTTTCCCTTTCCTCCCCTTAGCCCTCGTTTGCAGTCAGACCTCTTTTGTCCCGGGGCCGTTCCTTTCTCCTCAGACCTCGCTGCGTCAGCCCTTCTGGGCCCGGGGGTTTCCCTCCTTCCTTAGACCTCGTCCCAAGTCAGACCTCTTTTCCCCCCGGGGAATTCCTTCTTCCCCTTTTCAGCCCCTCCTGCAGTCAGCCCTGTTTTCCCGGGGTTCCCCCTTTCTCCTCGGGGACCTCGTTTGAAAGTCAGACCTCTGTGCCCCGGGCGCTTCCTTCTATCCTCAAAATAAATCCCAGTCAGACCTCTGGGGCCCCCTTGGCGTTTTCCTTCTCCCCTCAGACCCCCAGTGTAGTCAGACCTTTTGGGGTCCGGGAAACTTCCTTCTTTCCTGTCAGACCTAACCTGCAGTCAGACCTCTGTGTCCCGGGACTTCCTTCTCCCTTCAGACCTCGTTGCAGTGGGACCTCTGGGTTCAGGGGTGCTTCCCCCTTTCCCCTTTTCCCGGGACCCCCCTGCAGTCAGCCCCTTGTGTCCCGGGCGTTTCCCTTCTCTCCTGTCAGACCTCGTTTGCAGTCAGACCCCCTGTGCCCCCAGGCGTTTCCCTTCTCTCCACGACCCTTGGGCAGTCACCAGACCTCGGGTTTTTTTCCCGGGGGGCTTTTTTTCTCTCCTCAGACATCGCTGAAATCAGACCTCTGTGTCCCGGGGGTTTCCCCTTCCCCCTTTCAAAACCTTTGCTGCAGCCCAGCCTCTTTGCCCCGGGGTTTCCCTTTCCCTGCCCAGCCCTTTCTTCAGTCGGACCCCTGTTTTCCGGGGCTTCCTTTCTCCTTTAGCCCTCACTGCAGTCAGACCTCTTTTTGTCCCGGGCGCTTCCTTCTTTCCTTCAGCCCTCGCCGCGGTCCCCCCTCTGTGTCCCGGGCGCTTTCCTTCTCCCCTTTCAGACCCGCTGAGTCAGATTCTGTGCCCCGGGGCTTCCTTTTCCCCTTTTGTCGGGCCCTCCTGCGTCGGACCTCTGTGCCCGGGCCTTCCTTCTTCGTCAAAACCTCGCTGAGTCAGCCCCCGGTCCCCCGGGCGTTCCTTATACCTGTCGCCCTTTATGCAGTCGGGGCCCTCTGTGCCCCGGGCGTTCCCCCTCTCCTGTCAGCCCTTTGATGCAGTAAAGCCCTCTGTGTCCCGGGGGCTTCCTTTTTCTCCTCGGAACCCCCTGCAGGGGGGCCTTTCTGTGCCCCCGGGCGCTTCCTTCTCCCCTTTGGGGACCTCGGGATTTTGACCTCTGTGTCCCGGGGCCCCCCTTCCCCCCTTCCCCTCCTCAGCCCCTCGCTGCAGTCAGACCTCTGTGTCTCCCGGGCGTTTCCCTTCTTTCCTCGGGGCCCTCGCTGCAGTCAGATCTGTGCCCGGGGGGCCCCTTTCCCTTCTCTCCTGTCAGCCCTTCCTGAAAGGGGAAAACCTTTTTTTCCCGGGCCCTTTCCCTTCCCCTTTTTTTTCAGCCCCCTTTGCGGGTCAAAACCCTCTGTGCCCCGGGCGTTTCCCTTTCCTCTCCTCAGCCCTCGCTGCGGGTCGGGAACCCCCCTGTGCCCCGGGGCCGTTCCTTTTTCCCCTTCAGACCCCTGCAGTCAAAACTCTGTGTCCGGGGCTTTTTCCTCCCCCTTCAAAACCTCGTGCAGTAAAGCCCCTCTGTGCCCCGGGGCGTTTCCCTTTTTCTTTTCAGACCTCGCTGAGTCAGACCTCTGTTGCCCGGGTATTTCCCTTCCTTTTCCTCAGACCTCCCCTGGGGGTCGACCTCTGTGTCCCGGGGCTTCCCTTTCCTTCCCCTTTAAAGGACCCCCCCCCCCCTCCCCGGTCGATCCTCTGTGTCCCCGGGGCTTCCTTCTCCCCTTTCAGCCCTTTGCTGCAGGGGGCCTTTTGTGCCCGGGGCCCCCGTTTTACCCTTTCTTCCCCTGGGGGACCTTCCCTCTGGGCCAGGTCAAGCCTCTGTGCCCCGGGGTTTCCCTTTCCTCTCCTGTCAGACCTCGCTGCAGTCAGACCCTGTTTTCTCCGGGCTTCCCTTTCCTTCCCCTGTTCAGCCCCGTTTGCAGTCGGGAAATCTGTGCCCCCCGGGCGCTTCCATTCTCCTCGGGGGAACCCCTCTGCAGTCAGACCTTGTGTCCCGGGCGTTTCCCTTTCCTCCCTGTAAGACCTGGGCTGCATTTCAGACCTCGTGTCCCGGGCGCCCCTTTTCCCCTCCCTCCCCCTGTCGACCCCCCCTGAAGTCAAAACCTCTGTGCCCCCCCGGGGCTTCCCCCTTCCTCAGACCCCCCTTGCAGTCAGACCCTCTGTGTCCGGGGTTTCCCTTTCCTCCCCCTGTCAGACCTCGTGCAGTCGGGACCTCTTTTGTCCCCGGGGGGCCCCTTTCCTCCCCTTCGGGACCCTCTGCACAGACCTCTTTTGTTCCCGGCGCTTTCCTTCCCCTCCCCCCAGAACCTCTGTGTCCCGGGCGCTTTTCTCTCCGGGCAGCCCCTGATGCAGTCAGACCTTATGCCCCGGGGGCTTTTTCCTTCTCTCCTCGGGACCCGCTGCAGTCGCCCCTCTGTGTCCCGGGGGCACTTACTTCTTCCTGTCAGACCTCTTGCGTAAAACCTCTTTTGTCCCGGGGTTTCCCTTTCTCCTTTCAGACCTCCTGCAGTCAGACCTTTTTTGCCCGGGGGTTCCCTTCTCTCCTTTTTCAAAACCTGCTTGCATCAGCCCTCGCTGTGCCCCGGGCCCCTTTCCTTTTCTCCCCTCAAAATTCGCTGCAGTCAGACCTCTGTGTCCCGGGGTTCCCCTTCCCTCTCCTTTCGGGACCTCCTTGCAGTCAGACCCATTTGCCCCGGGGGGTTTCCCCTTTTTTCCCTGTCAGCCCCCGCTGCGGGTTCGACCTCTGTGCCCGGGGCTTTTTCCTTCCTGTCAGACCTCCTGCGTCAGACCTCGGGTGTCCGGGGTTTCCCTTTCCTTCCTTGACCTCCTTGCAGTCAGCCCTCTGGGGCCGGGCGCTTCCTTCTCCCCTTTCAGCCCTCGTTTGCGTCGACCCTTGTCCCCCGGGCCCTTCCTTTTTTCCTCAGACCTGCTGCAGTCGGGACCTCTGTGCCCCGGGGGCATTTCCTTCTCTCCCTGTCAGACCCCCTTTGCAGTAAGACCTCTGGGCCCCGGGGGTTTTCCCTTTCCTCCCCTTTAAAGCCCCTTCCTGCGGGTTCAGCCCTATGTGTCCCGGGGTTTCCCTTTCCTCCCCTTTCCGGGGAACCCCTGCAGTCAAAACCTCTGTGTCCGGGGCGCTTCCTTCTCTCCTCAGCCCTCGTTTGCAGTCAAAAACCTTTTTGGTTTTTCCCGGGGGGCTTCCTTCCCCTCCTCAGGTTTTTAAATTTTCTTCAGTATAAATGGAAGAACACCTAAAAGGCAGGAGGAGAATGGGGTAAAGGACCTGTGATGTCAAGTGAGGAGGGGGGTGGTCAGCGGGAGAGAAAAGGGAAACTGTGATGATGTCTCGGGTCCCCCTTTGCCCATTATCACAGGTCCTTCCCCCCCCAACTGCGACCCTCCCCCCCAAATTTTGGAACTGTTTCACAGGGGGTGGTGACATCATCACAGACCCTTCCCATTTCCTGGTGGTCGTTTGTTTCCCGGGAAATTCCACTCAGGTTTAATTTTGCATGAGGAGCAGGTAAAGCTGATATGGGAGTCTGGGGGGGTTTTTTTTCTTGTATTAAAATCTTTTAAAGTTTCCCCGGAACCTTCTCCCACATTCCGCTCCCTATAACCTGTGTTGACAATAGACTGGGACCGCAGTTTGCTGCAGAAACCTCTTGTGATGGGCGGCCATGTCCCCTTGCCGAGACGCCATAAAGAGGACGCCTCCATTTTTTTTAAATTTTTGGGAAAGGGTTTTCCCCCTCTCTGCCCCATTTCCCCGGGTGTTTTGGTGGGCTGGGGCTGGAAAAAACCCCGGGCCATGCATGCGGTGGGGAAAAGGGAACAGGGAGGTGGCCACCCAAAATTTTACGGGGGGGTCTCCCCATTCACTTCTATGGGACTTACGGGACAAAACCCCCGAGCCCCAACCCCAAAGGGTTTTAGCCCCAAAATTCATTTTAAAAAAAAAAAAACTGGGTTTTAGCCCCAAAATCGGGAAGGGGGAAAAAAAAACGTTTTGGAGGGCCCCAAAACCCTTAAAAAAAAAAAAACCCCACACAGATTTTAGGTCAAAATCTGAAAAAAAATAAACGGGGGATTTCAGCCCAACAAATTAGTTTAAAAAAAAAAGCCCATAAATCTGTAAAAAAAAAAAATTGTTTTCGGATTTTAGCCCCCAAAAATTATCAAAAAAAAAAAAAAAAAAGATTTTTTTAGCCCCTTTAAAAGGTTCCTTTTAAAAAATTTTTTTAGCGTTTAAAATCCATGTTTTTTTGGGGGGACTTTGTTGAAAGATCCATTTTTTTTTTTAAAACGGGATTTTGACGCTGAAATCTGCAGGGGTTTTTTTTGGGGATTTAGTGTAAGGCTATGCTACATGAAACAAAAAAAAAAAAAATTTTTTTTTTTCAGCTTTTTTTTAGTTTTAAAAAAAATGCGGGAAAAAAACGACTGAAATCTTTCCCAAATTGACGCAAATTTTAAAAACCCTCCCCGTGTCTCACTGACCCCCTTTTTTTTTTAAGCTCGCCTTTGCAAAATGTTCAAAAAAAAACGCCAGACCCGGGCCCAAAAAATTTTCCCCTGGAGTCTAGGGAAAGCGCACGGGCCCCCCGGGGCTTTTGGGCCGGGGTTTTTTAGCTGGGGTTTTTTTTTGCCGCAATTTTTCAATAAAAAACCTCCCAGGAGACCCAATTTCCCCCAATAGGGGGTGTAACAAAAGGGTTTTACCTTATCTTTTTCTGCACACAAGGTCGATGTGTCCTTGTTTTAATTTTTGAAATAAAATTTCACGTTTTTGGTTTGGGAAAACTTTTTTTTGCGCAATTCAAATATTTTTGCTAAAAAAAATTTTTTTAGGGTTTTTTTGGCGCCCAGAACCCGTTTTTTTTGGTTTTTGGTGCTTAAAATCCTTTTTTTTAATTTTATTGGGCCCCAAAAATATTTTTTAAAAAGTATTTTAGACCAGAACCAAGAAAAAAAAAAAAACTGTTTTTTTTTTGCCAAAATATGTAAAAAAAAAGCCATAAAAACAAAACTTATTTTTGGTGTCAAAATTGAGTTATCTTTATTAGCGCCAAAATCCGTGAAACTGCAGAATCCTTTAAAAAATGGACTTTAGGGCCCAAAACCCCGTAAAAAAAACTTTATTTTTTTTGAAAAAAGGGGAGTGCTTTTTTGGCCCAAAAACCCGTAAATATGGGTTTTTTGCACCAAAGTCCTTTTAAAAAATTTTACCCCAAAAACCCAAAAGGGATCCGTAAAAAAAAATTTTTATTTTTGGCAACAAACGGAAACAATTTTTATTTTAGTGCCAAAATCCTTTTTAAAAACCCCAAAAAGATGAAATAATCCAATAATGTGCTTTATACCCCTTTTTTAAAAAGGGCGGAGTTAAAAAAAAAAAAAAAATGGTTTAAATTTATGCATAAAAATTAAAAAAAACGGGTTTTAGACCAGCAAAAAAAAAATTTAAAAAAAACCCGGCAAAAAACTGCTTTTTTTTTCAGTTGCTTTTGACAGAAGGGACAGAAAACTCAGTTTCATAAAACGTTTTTAGTAATTCGTTTTCAGGTTGTTTTTTGTCCACTGCAGGCGAGACAGAGCCTAAGAAATTTGTGGTGTTTTCTTTTTACAGCTTTTGTTGCTAAAATCCATGTTTTTTTTTTTTTTTTTTTTTACGGTTTTTAGTGCTAAAATATGTTTTGTTTTTTATAGGTTTTGGCACTGATAAAAAATTTTCGCTTTTGTTACTCAAAGTGCGTTTTTTTATCCAATGTTTATTTTTTTTTACGGATTTTGGCGCTAAAATCTGTGTTTTTTTTGTTTATGGATTTTTATGGGTTACATGTAGGGTTCCTGAGGGGCAGGGGAGCTGACATGGGCGGTTTTGGTCTTAGGCTCTGTCTACACTGCACAGAAAAACGTCAGTTTTTTCAGCATTTTTCGTTTTCTAAAAATGCTGGAAAAACGACTGTAATCATCTGCCATAGACTCGAATGTAAAACCCTCCCGCTGTCTCCACTGAGCTGCTTTTTTCTGCTCGTTTTTTTTTACTGCTCGTATTTTGCAACATGTTCTAAAAAACGCCAGAGCCGGGCAGAAAATTTACTACAGGAGTCTATGGAAAGCGCCGGACGTCTTTTGGCGCGTTTTTTGGCGCATTTTCGCTGCATTTTTTGCCGCAATTTTTCAATGAAAACCCTCCCAGAAGACCCAAGTCTCCCCTATAGTGGGTGTAACAAAGGTTATACCTTATCAAATCTGCACACAAGTGTCTGATGTGTCCTTGTCTGTACCTTTTGTAATAAAATGTTCATGCTTTGGTCGCTAACGATTTTTGCGATATCTCGCTTCTGATGCCAAAAATAAGTTTTTTTTACGGATTTCGGCACTAAAATTCTTTACTGAACATATTTTGGCGCTAATAAGGTGATCTCGCTTCTGGTGCCAAAAATAAGTTTTTCACGAATTTCGGCGCCAGAATCCGTTTTTTACAGAATTTGGGGCTAATAAAGTGATCTAGCTTTTGATGCAAAAACATAAATTTTTTATGGATTTCGGCGCCAGATTCCGGGGTTTTTTTTTTCGATTTTTTTGGGTTTTAAAATCCGTATTTTACAGAATTTGGCTAATAAGCGTTAGCTTTTGACCAAAAAAATACTTTTTTTTTTAAGATTTCGGCGCCAGAATCGTTTTTTTACGGATTTGGGCGCTTTAAGATCAATATCTTTTAAAAATTTTTGGCGCTAATAAAGTGATCTCGCTTCTGACACTAAAAATAGGGTTTTTTTATGGAATTTGGCGCAATAATGCGTTTTTTTTGGATTCTGCAGCTAAAATCCTTTTCTCTACAGATTTTGACGCTAATACAGTTATCTTGTTGTATGCAAAGATAATGTGGGTTTTTGTGGATTTTGGTGCAAGAATCTGGTGCAAAATTTTAAAGTAGTAGCATGCAGCAACACACAAAGGACAATGTGCTCACAATGGCTACAGTGATCTAAAGGAATTGACTACTTAACATGTTAACTCTACCTGTAGGGTGTAGTTTACATCCAATGGCTTAATTTGTGCATCCATTAAAAAGCAGAGCAAAGACGCTTCAAAAAACGAAAAACACGCCAAAAAAGACGTTTTTTCAGCTGCTTTTGACAGTCAGTGGACAGAAAACTCAGTTTCATGAACGTTTTTAGTAATTCGTTTTCAGGTCGTTTTTTGTCCACTGCAGGGTAACAGAGCCTTATAATTCGTATTATAATAGCTGTGAACTTTCTCTGGAGCCTTCTCCCACATTCATGAAAAAAACTTTGAGATTCTGAGTTCACATGTTTTTGATCCCAAAAAATGCTTTAAACCACCCAAAGAACTTACAACGTGATCTCAGGTTGGGTGGTCCTACGCTATCTTTACCTCTCAATAGAGCCAAATCCAGGCCTCTCATTGGGTCAACCGACCTCCATTATCCAGAGAGAAAGAAAATAAAAAAACACCAACCTGGCTTAAGCATTTTTTGATCAAAAACATGTGAACTAAGAATCTCAAAGTTTTTTTTCTCCCACATTCTGCCCCTCTATAACCGGCTGCTGACAATAAACTGCGAACCGCAGCTGCTGCAGAACCTCTAGTGATGTGCGGCTTTGTTTCCTATGCCAGCAATGCTGAGATGCTGTGAAGAGGACACCTCCATTATTCTAACCCTTCTGGAACGTTCTTCACCCCTCTATATGTTTCCTGGGTGTCTGTGAGGGTCGGGCTGGAGAAGCTCAGGGCCAGGTCCGTGTCTGAGGAGAGGAGGAGCGGGCAGGTTGGGTTTCATCCCTGGAGCTTCTGTTATTGTTTTATCTCAATCACTGTGATGAATCGCCCTCCCCCCAGTATCAGCTCTGTGTCAGGTCCTCACTGTCTGGGGAAATGGCTTCATATTGCTCTTCTCACCTGATGCATCAAGTCCTTTATCAGTTATAACATAAAGGGGTTTTCCCAACATGGACATTTCTGATGTATCCACAGTGTCTCCCATAAAAGTCTCATAGATGACGGTCTCACCTCTGGAGAACAGACTTGACCCTCATGGAGATGGGGCCACTGCATCCAGGTGGGGAATGAACAGAGAGGTGTCCACACATGTACAGGGGTCTCTCCATTCACTTCTATAGGAGTTAGACACAGCCGAGCGCGACCTCCAGAGGATTTTATCGCCAAAATCTGTATTTAAAAAAAAAAAGTGCATTTTATCCCCAAAATCCATAAGGAAATAAAAAAAGAGAATGTTAGTGGCATAATCCAGCTAAAAAAAAAAAAGCATTTTAGTGATAAAATCCGTGGGGGGGATTTTAGAAATTTGGGCGCTAAAATCGTCTTTTGTGTTTGTTTTTTTTATGGATTTTGGAGTTAAAATTCGTGTTTTTTTAAACTGTCTTTGCTGCTGAAATTCTGTGTGTGGTGTGTGTGTGGGGGGGGGGGGGGTTACGGATTTCGGTGCAAGAAACGGTGGTGTTTTTTTATGGGTTTTGGCACTGATAAAATTTTCTTGTTTTTGTTGTCCAAAGTTCGTTTTTTTTACGGATTTTGGCACTAAAATCAAAGCTTTTTTGTTTTAAGGATTTAGGTGCTAAAATCCACAACAAAAGCGAGAAAACTTTCTCTGTATTCTACGGGTTGATACAGATCCACCAATACCATACACTTAGGCTTTACGTTATGTTTTCGTACCGTAATAAAAATTCAAAACATTTTTGATTTCTGAAATTTTTACAGATTTTGGCACTGATAAAATTTTCTTGCTTTTGTTGCCAAAAGTATTTTGTTTTTTTTACAGATTTTGACTCTAAAATCCTTTTTTTTTAATGGATGTTGGCACTAAAATTTGTGTTTTGTTGTGGTAAAGGTGGTGCCTGACATAGGTGTAACTTTAGGGGGATACAGAGGGGACTGGTCCCGCTCCACTTTTTTCTAGGTGGAGGCCGTTCCCCCCCACTTTTTTAGCCACTTCAATAAAAAATAATCCATATTAAAAGCATTGAAAATATGGTAAGTGGGGGAAAAGCAGGCAACAGAGGAGGAAGAAGTTAACCCTTTGCCTCCTATATTTCTGTGCATCTTGGGGGGACGGAGTAGGTAGCAGCCTCAAGTGTCAGGGCAGAGTGAGAGCAGCGCTGATTGGTAGAGCAGGAGTCAGCAGGGGCTGCTTCACAAATCAGAACAGTGATTACAGTCCAGCACACTCTATATCTGGGACTGTGTCTTTCCCTCCCATTGTATACCACTTCCCCTATGCTCATCCTTTATCAGAGAAGAGAAGCACTTGCCGACTGCCAACTGCACAAGACTACAGGAGACAGGTAAGGAGGGAACAAGGGTGCTAGGCGTTAAGTGTGCATGTGAGTAGGGTATGGACTGTATACTGTATGTGAGATGTGTATATACTGTACAGCCATTTGTCTAGCTATGTCATTTCCCTTTCCCTTGCACTTACGTGTTTGGGGAAAAAAGAAAGTGAATGGGGCCAGCCCCACAGCATTTTAGAAGTGTGGACTGGCCAGAGTGTACTTGTAAAACACCCAGAATATAGCAGAGCTATGTATGTAGTGTGTGTAATGTAGTAATCTCTGGGGTACGGTGAGTAATCTAGTAATCTCTGTAGAACAGTGTGTAAAATAGTAATCTCTGGGGTACAGTGTGTAATGTCATCTCTAGGATATGGTGTAGTGTAATCTCTGGGGTACAGTGATTAATGTAATCTCTGGGGTATTGTGTAATGTAATCTCTGGAGTACAGTGAGTAATATAATACATTTCTAGGGTTCAGTGTGTAATATAATACATTTTTTTGGGTATAATGAATTATATTATTTCTTGAGTACAATGTGCAATTAATTTGTAAGGTGCAGTTAGCAATGTAATTTCTGTAGCTACCATGTGTAATATCATTTCTGGGGTACAGTAAGTGATGTCATTTCTGGTATATGGAATGCAATAAAATAAATTTTGGTGTACAGTATGTGACATAAGTGATTACTAGGGGTACAGTAAGATTGGGTTCTTTTATTTTTCTCATTTTGTGTGTATAACAAATTTTAATGGAGTAGTGATGTGGGATGGAAGGGGTTAAGTGAAATTTGCTGCATTGCACAACATTTTTTATTTCCATCTAGAGGGGGAAATATTATAGGAGGGCTGGTTCGGTTTCATTGCCAGAGCTGCTTCTTAGTCCCAGTCCGGCTCAAAATTTCAGTAGTTAGAGAGCCACTCATAACCTTAGGGATTGCGCCAAAAGTGTTTGCCATAGGGACTCCATCCGGACCTGCCGGGGGAGCTCACAGCACTCCCTCAGACCAGTGCAGAGAGAGTAGGGAAGGGAAGGGAGGGTAAGTAAAAGGGAAGGCGAGTGAAGGAGGGAGGGATAGGAAGATAGGGGATGAGAGGGAAATTCGGTCCCCCCCACTTTTTGAACCAAAGTTACACCCCTGGTGCCTGAGTCAGACTTGTGGTATTGGCTCTACACTGCCCTGTATGTATGACCTGCAGAAGAACAGCCAGACCAGGGTAAAGGGGTGCCTGAGCCGATTTGGGGTTTTAAAAAAACTTTGAGAATTCTTAGTTAAATTTGTGATCAAAAAAATTGTTTTAAGCCCCCCCCGATTTCAACGGGTCTCAAGCGGGTGGTCCTTTTCCTATTTTTACCTCCACTTGGTCCATTCAGATTCTCATTTGGGTCAACAACCTCCAAAACCCAGAAAAAAAAAATAAAGCCCCACCCTTTTAAAGCATACAGCACTGTTTCCCCAAAAACCTGTGGGGTGGGCGGAGAAAAAAAAACCCCAAAAATGGAGGCACCATTCCCCCTATATGAATTAAAAGCAATATATCCCCAAATGCAAGTAAGTTCTGCAAAAAAAAAACATTTCTGAAAAAACAAAATGTAAAACCTGGGTGCCACGGCTGGTTCTGGGCATATAAATATATATATATATATATATTATATATAATTACCAGGGGAACCATCACTAAAAGGGTTTTAAAAACAAGACATGGAAACCTTAAAAAGTTTTTTGCTATCTACAATACATGAAAAAAAATTAAGGCTTGTGTTTTTTTTTTTTTTTCTGTCTGTATTATGGAGGTCTGTTGACCCAAATGAGAAGTCTAAATTGGATTCAAATGAGAGGTACAAATAGAGTAGGACCCGTTGGTAGCCGGGGGAGGCGTAAACATTTTTTGATCAAAACATGTGAACTAAGAATCTCAAAGTTTTTTTTCATGTATTATAGATAGCATAAATGCTTCTTTAGGGATTTCCATGTATTGTATAGCCCTTTTAGCTGATGGAGTGCCACTGTTATTGGAATGTGTGTATATATACACTCACCGGCCACTTTATTAGGTACACCTGTCCAACTGCTCGTTAACACTTAATTTCTTTTTTTTTTTTTTTTTTAATGACAATTTTTATTGATTTTTCAATTATTATAACAAAAACAAGTAAAACAACGGTTTTAAATTGGCACCTGAGAAATATAGTACACGTATAAGGCATGTGTGAATCAGGCTTTTGAACATATGCAATCAACCTAAACTGAGATAACATTGAGGTGCGAATTAGACAAGGCTTACCCCGGTTACTCATTAAGCCATAGATCAAAGACTTCCAGCCTCATAAAAAAGAAACAGCATAAAAACATATAGACGCAGGATATGAGACAAAGGGGGTGAGGTGTTGTAGTGGGGGGGGGGGGGGGGGAAAGAAGGGAAGGGTTCTGGTCAAGATGGTTCAACAAGCTGGTGCATGTCCCATGCGGACCAAATTTTATCAAAAGAATCCAATTTGTCATGGAGCAGGGCAGTTAGAACTCCATTCCCCGCGTTTCTGTGAGCCTCTGACAGAGATCCCCTCTACTTGGTGGCGCGGTCTGTCTCTATCTCCTGAAATTAGGCACCTGGCTCCTGTAAAGGATATGTAAATAGTTTAGAATCCTGTTTAGATAGGGCCCTTGACCGGCCCACTCAGTTAAATAGGTGAGAGGGGCCAATGGGATCCTCACCCCCAAAACCTCAGCAAAAAGCTCCCTGACCTGGGCCCAAAAGGGTTGATAATGGGCAATCCCAAAAAAATTGGGGGCAGCGTACCCACGGACGAGCACCATCGCCAGCAGACCGCTGGGAGCGGGGGGTTCCAATTGTGCAGGACCTCGGGTGTATGGTACCAAAAGAATAGTATGTTGTATAGATTTTCGTTATGCTGGATAAAATACTGAGGATTTCGCCGCTGCATTCCAGATCACCCGCCTGAGGAGAGGGTATTTCCCTACCTAAGTAGCTTTGCCACTTGGCCATGTATTTGTGTGGGGGGGGTTCAGCAGAGGGCGGGTCTGAGAGAATGGAGTAGATCGTGGAAATGAGACCCTTAGTACTGTGAACACTTAATTTCTAATCAGCCAATCACATGGCGGCAACTCAGTGCATTTAGGCATGTAGACCTGGTCAAGACAATCTCCTGCAGTTCAAGCCGAGCATCATTTATGGGGAAGAAAGGTGATTTGAGTGCCTTTGAACGTGGCATGGTTGTTGGTGCCAGAGGGCTGGTCTGAGTATTTCAGAAACTGCTGATTCCTGGGATTTTCACGCACAAACCATCTTAGGTTTACAGGAATGGTCCGAAAAAAAAAAACATCCAGTGAGCGGCAGTCTGTGGGCGGAAATCCCTTGTTGATGCCAGAGGTAAAAGGAGAATGGGCAGACTGGTTCGAGCTGCTAGAAAGGCAACAGTGATTTCAAATTGCCACCCGTTAAAAACCAAGGTAGGCAGAAGAGCATCTCTGAACGCACAGTACGGCGAACTTTGAGGCAGATGGGCTACAGCAGCAGAAGACCACACCGGGTGCCACTCCTTTCAGCTAAGAACAGGAAACTGAGGCTCCCAAATTTTCCCAAGCTCATCGAAATTGGACAGTAGAAGATTGGGAAAAAAGTTGCCTGGTCTGATGAGTCTTGATCTCTGCTGCGACATTCGGATGGTAGTGTCAGAAAATTTGGCGGGCAACAACATGAAAGCATGGATCCATCCTGGCCTTGTATCAACGGTTCAGGCTGGTGGTGGTGGTGTCATGGTGTGGGGAAATTTTTCTTGGCATTCTTTGGGCCCTTTGGTACCAATTTAGCATCGTTTTCAACACCTTGTGGGAAACTATGCCACGAAGAATTGAGGCGTTCTGAAGGCAAAAGGGGGTCCAACCCGTTACTAGCATGGTGTACCTAATAAAGTGGCCGGTGAGTGTATTTGCCACAACCAGTGTCGGGACGATGGGTAGGCAGACATAGGCGCCATACCTTTGCCTGCCACTAGAGGGAGCAGTTCAATGTGTGACATGACTATCTCCGCAGCGCCCGGCAGTAAGCAGCAGCAGCCGGCTGAAGTTATGTGCTGGGTCGTCTCTCCAAGTGCCACCCCCTTCATCTCTTCTCAGGCATCACAGAGAAGGCGGGCGGCAGAAGAACATTCAAGTTACTTCTCCTGCGAGTTTAGAAGCAAGTCAGGAGGAAAGGAAAAGAGTCTGTGAGTGCAGCAGTCCCACCCGAAGCCTCTAGTTCTCCGTAGTCTTCTTGTGTGCTGTGCAGAGAGCTGGCCTGATCAGTCATTGTATGTAATATTATATTATATATATATATTTATATGTTTTATATATACACAAACTAACACATCTCTCTCTCTCTCTCTCTCTCCATCTTCTCTCTCTCTCTCTCTCTCTCTCTCTCTCTCTCTCTCTCTCTCTCTCTCTCTCTCTCTCTCTCTCTCTCTCTCCTCTCTCTCTTATATATTATATATATATATATATATATATATATATTTATTTATATATCAACATGCAGGTATCTGTGTTTTTATATATATATAAATTTTAATATAATACACACATGCCAGGTATCTGTGTGTGCATACATATATGTATAAGACATACATGCATTATAGCAATATACAGCATACACACGTGCATGTAACATAAATGAACTATAATGTCTGATAGTCTGCTTTTGTTACCCATCGCAACCGATCAGGCCCCATGGGAAACCCAAAAAGGGCAATGTTCACACAGGCGTGTTGAGTCCATGTGAACATATGTTATTAGATGCACATTTGGACCCATCTGTCGGACCCTAAACAGACCCAGACACGCATCTAATACCGTGCAGTGTGATTGATGCTGCTTGCAATGCAAAACGCACATCGGCATTCACGCGAGTGATGGCCGATGTGTCTCATTGCATCGTCCTGCTGCGTCTTTCGGATCCGTTCATGTCAATTCTTGGTCCGAAAGACGCAGCAGGAGCCCTATAACAAACTATAGGGTGCGATCCTGCTGCATCAAAACACACAGCTGTGTGTTGGATCCAATTGACGCTATGTTTTTGGATACGATTTTCGGGTCCAACATGGATCCAAACTCGTATCCAAAAACACTGTGTTAACATACCCTAAGAGCTCAGCTATTATTTCTTCTACTGTGCTAAAAAAAAAAAATAAAAGCTATGCTCAGGTCGGGTGCTATGGGTAACAGACAGTCTTCACCTCAGTATTCAGGTTAAATTAGTGTGTTTGCACTTTTTGATCAGTGAGTGAGCTTTGGGTTGCAGTTTGAGCCCCCAGTCTCTAAAAGCTTCACCCAACTCTGCACTCAATGCTGCCCCCTATTCCGCCACCCCTGCTGCGGAAAATAAATACTTGTAACCCCTTCCTGACAGACGGTCATAATATGACTGTTTTTTTCGTCTCTGCCTTCCCAGAGCCATAAGTTTTTTATTTTTCCACCTACAAAGACACATGAGGGCTTTTATTTTGCGGGACCAGATGGACCTTCTAATGGTGTTATTCACTGTACAAAAAAATGCTAAGTGGAAAAAAATTTACTTGTGCCATGTTTGCCAGAGATTTATTTTTTTTTACCACGTTCACTCTTTGGTATAAATAATGTGTTAGGGTGTATTCTGCAGGTTGAGTCAATTCCAGCAATACCAAAAACAGGGTATGGTTTTCATGTTTAAATACCGTAAACAAATTCCGAACATGTACTCTTAAATTTTCGGCGATACGTTTTTTTTGTTCGTGCCCCTATGGACCTGAGTGATGGTGCGTTTTTTTTACAGACTGATAGGGTACCTTTTAATTGGCACAATTTTGGCACCCTTCAATTTTAGGGGATCGAAATGACCAAAAACCCAAATTTCAGCATAACATTATTATTTATTTTATTATGGTGTTAAACGTCTGAATGATGTTATATTTTAATAGATCGATTTTGTGGTGATAGGTCGGTTGACCCAGTGAGAGGCCTGGAATTGGCTCTATTGAGAGGTAAAGATAGTATATGGACTGCCCGATTTGAGATCACGTTGAAAGTCGTGGGCAGCCCTTAAACATCTTTTGATCAAAATATGTGAACCGAGAATCTCAAAACTTGTGGTATTGGGTCTACACTGCTCCTGTATGTATGACTTGCAGAAGAAAAGAAACCCGGGTGTGTAAGGTGGTGCCTGAGCCAGCTTGTGGCATTGGCTCTACACTGCTCCTGTATGTATGACCTGCAGGGGAAAAAGCTAGACCAGGGTAAAAAATGGTGCCCAAGCCAGACTTGTGGTATTGGCTCTACACTGCCCCGTATGAAAGACCTGCAGAAGAACAGACCAGGGTAAAGGTTTGGTGCCTGAGCCAGACTTTGGTATTGGCTCTACATGCCTTTTATTTTATGGTTCTTCACTCCCGCACCACCTCCCCTCCCCCCCGCTCTTTTGGTCCCCCAGGGGTCTGTCCTGGGCCCATCCCTCTTTCTTCTACAATCTTGGGCCTTTTGGGGCAGTCATGCCCGCATGGTTTAACTACACCTGTACCAGACGACACCAGCTTTATATCCCGGGTTTGACATTAACCCTTTTCCCCGGGTCCCAAAATGCCTATCATCCCTTTCCCCCTTTTCTCCCCCCGTCGTTAAAAAAAAATGTAGTTAAAAAAGAATTATCATCTTTCCCCCGTCCCCTTCTACCCCCCCACCGATCTCTCTACACGTTAATGGCCACACCCTCTCCCCGCTCCACAAGTCCGCTGCCTTGGGGTAACCTTTGACTCCTCTTTATCCTTTAAAAACCCCCAACATCCAAGCCCTCACCTCTGCCCCGCCTCCCCCTGAAAAATATTTCACCATCCGCCCATTTTCCCCAAAATTGACACTACTAAAAAACCTAGTCCCGCCTCGATCTCCCGCCTTGACTACTGCAACACCTTCTCTGTGGCCTCCCAGTTAGCACCCTCACCCCCTCCAATCCATCCAAAAACTCTGTGCCCGTTGATTCCCCTCTCTCCCCGCTAACCCCCGCCAATCCCCCACTTGGGGCCCTTTCCCAAAGAATTTTAGTTCAAATTTTAACCCTGACCAAAAAGGGGCCCCAAACCCTCCCCTCCAACATCCCCCTAATTTCCCGATACCCCCCCTAAGCAATTCCCCCTCCTCACAGGGGGCCCTTTTCCTCTGCTTCCCCCATAACAGTCTCCAAGACTTCCCCTGCTTCACCCACCTCTGGAAAAATATTAACCCAAAAAATAGACCCCCTCCCCAACTTTCCCCATTTCAAAGCAACCTGAAAACCCATCCTTTAGGATAGCCTACACCCACATTAACCCCCCCACCACTACACCGGCCCGCAAGTGTCTGCCCCACACCTTCGGTCTCTCCCTTTTCCCTTTTAATTGTAAGCCCCCCGGGCAGGGTCCTTTTCCTTCTGTTTCAGTTACTAGTCATTTTTGTCACCATTGTTTTTGTTCAATATTTGTTATGTATGAAATTCCCCCTTTAAAAATGTCAGCCCCCTGGAAATTTAATGGTGCTCTAAAAAAAAAATAATAATGATCTGCAGAACCCCGACCAGGCTAAAAGTGGTCCCTGAGGGATTTGGTTAGGTCTTACATGGCCTGTAGTCTAACATGCAGAAAAACGCGGACCAGGGTAAAGGTGATGCCGAGCCGACTTGTGTATTGGCTTAAAATGCCCGTATGGATGACCTGCGGGAGGAACACCAGACCGGGTAAAGGTGGTGCCTGAGCCAGACTTGTAGTATTGGCTCTTCTGCCGTAGCATCCCTGCGTGGAACGCTTCAAATTTCTGGGCAGTCTAAGTTTAAAGCTTTTAGTCGGCCGGTCTACCCAAGCTCATACACTTCACCCTTTATGTCCCGGGCGCTTCCTCTTTCACTGTCAGACCTCGCTGCAGTCAGACCTCTGGGTCCCGGGTGCTTCCTCCTCTCCTGTCAGACCTCTGGGTCCCGGGTGCTTCCTCCTCTCCTGTCAGACCTCCTGCGTCAGCCCTCTGTGTCCCGGGCATTCCTTCTCTCCTCGACCCTCGCTGAAGTAAGACCTCTGTGCCCCGGGCGCTTCTCCTCTCCTGTCAGACCCGCTGCAGTCAGACCTTGTGTCCAGGGTTCCCCTTCTTTCAGACCTCGCTGCGTAGACCTCTGTTTTCCCGGGCGTTCCCTTCTCCCTGCAGATCTCACTGCAGTCGCCCTCGGGTTCCGGGCGCTTTTTTTTTCTCCTGTCGACCGGCTGCAGTCAGCCTCTGTGTCCCGGGTGCTTCCTTCTCCCCTGTCAGACCCCCTGCAGTCAGCCTTGGGTGCCCCGGGGCTTCCTTTCTCCTGTCAGACTCGTGCGTAGACCTCGTGCCCGGGGGCGTTTCCCTTTCCCCTAGACCCGCGCAGTCAGACCTCGTGTCCGGGCCCCTCCTTTTTCCCCTGTTAGACCTCGTGCAGTCGCCTCTTTTTCCCCGGGTGCTTCCTTCTCTCCTCAGACCTCGTCAGTCGAACCTCTGTGCCCCGGGGGCGCTTCCTCCTCCCCTCAGACCCGTTTGAGGCGACCTCTTTTCCCGGGGGCGCCTCCTTCTCTCCTGTTAGACCTCGCTGCAGTCGACCTTTGGGTCCCGGGGCTTCCTTCCTCTTGCCCAGACCTCGCGCATTTCAGCCTTGTGCCCCGGGCGCTTCCGTTCCCCTGTAGCCCTCGCTGCAGTCGCCTTGGCCCCGGGCGCTTCCCTCTCTTGTCAGACCTCGCTGCGTCGACCTCTGTGTCCCGGGGTGTTTCTTCCTCTCCTGTCAGACCTGCTGCGCGACCTCGTGTCCCGGCGCTTCTCCTTCCGGTCAGCCCGCGCGTCGACCTTGGGCCCCCCGGGTGCTTCCCCCTCTCCTGTCGGGCCTCTGGGTCCCGGGTGTTCCTCTCTCCGTCGACCCCTGCAGTCGCCTCTGTGTCCCGGGATTTCCCTTCTCTCCTCAGCCTGGGGCTCAGTAAGCCCCTCTGTGCCCCGGGGCGCTTCCCCTCTCCTGTCAGCCTCGCTGCGTCAGACCCCCGTGTTCCGGGCGTTTCCCCTCCTCTCTGTAGACCTCGCTGCAGTAGACCTCTGGCCCCGGGCGCCCCTTCTTCCTTTCAGACCCGCTGGGAGACCTCGTGTCCCAGGCGTTTCCCTTTTTTCCTAGACCCGCTGCGGTCAGCCTCTGTGCCCCGGGGCTTCCTCCTTCCTGTAGCCCTGCTGCAGTCGATTTGGGGTTCCCCGGGCGCTTCCTTTTCTCCCTGTCGATCTCACTGCAGTCAGCCTCTGTGTCCCGGGCGCTTCTCTTTCCTGTCGCCCCAAAGCGTCGGGATCTTTTTGTCCCGGCATTTCCTTCCCCTGTCAGCCCTCGCGCAGCCCAGCCTCTGTGTCCCGGGTGTTCCTTCCTTTTCGCCTCGGCATTTTCGGGACCTCTGTGCCCCGGGTGCTTCCTCCACTCCCTGTCAGACCCCTGCAGTCAGCCCTCTGTGCCCCCCCCCGGGTGTTCTTCCCCTTTCCTGTCGCCTCGCTGCAGTCAGACCTCTGTGTCCCTGGATTTCCTTCTTCCTCAGACCTCGCTGCGTAGACCCTTTTTCCGGGCGCTTCCTTCTTCCCCTGTCAGCCGCGCTGCAGTCGGACCCTTGTCCCGGGCGTTTCCCTTCTCTGTCAGCCGGCGCAGGCCCTTTGTGCCCCGGGTGTTCCCTTCCCCTCTGTCAGACCCCGCTGCGTCAAAACCCTGGCCCCGGGGCTTCCTTTTTTCTCCTCAGACCTCGCTGCAGTAGCCTTGTGCCCAGGGCGCCCCCTTTCCCTGTTAGACCTCGCGCAGTCAGCCTCTGGGGGCCCGGGGCTTCTTTTCGCAGACCTGCGCAGTCAGCCTCTGTGCCCCCGGGTGTTCCTTTAACCTCAGACCTCGCGCGTCAGCCCCTCTGTGTCCCGGGCGTTCCTCCTCTTTGTCAGACCTCGCGCGCCAGACCTCTGGTCCCGGGCGTTCCTTCTTCCCGTCAGCCCTCACTGCAGTCAGCCTTTGGGGCGGGTGCTTTTCCGCTGCAGTGCCTCTGTTCCCCGGCGTTTCCCTCCTCTCCTGTCAAACCTCGCTGCAGTCGCCTCTGTGTCCCCCGGCGTCCTCCTCTCTTCAAAACCTCGTTTGCAGTCAGACCCCTGTGTCCGGGCGTTTCCCTTCTCTCCGTCAGACCTCGCTGCAGTGGACCTCTGTGTCCAGGTGCCCCTTCTTACTCAGACCTCTCTCCCGGTCAGCCCTTTCTGTTCCCGGCGCTTCCTCCTCCTGTCAGCCTCGGCGTCAGACCTCTGGCCCCGGGCGTTTCCTTCTCCCCTTGCCTCGCTGGTCAGCCCTGTGTCGCAGGTGTTTCCCCTCCTCTCCTCGACCCCCGCAGTCAGACCTTGTGTCCCGGCATTCCCCTTTTTCCCCTCAGACCTCGCTGCAGGACCCTGTGTCCCGGGTGCTTCCCCTCCCTCACCCCCCCCCTGCAGTCAGACCCGTGTCCCGGCCGTTTCCTTCTCTCTGTCTTTCTCGTGCAGTCGCCCCTCTGTGCCCCGGGCGTTTCCCTCTCCCCTCAGACCGCTGCGTCGACCTCTGTGCCGGGGTGTTTTCTTCCTTTGTCAGCCCGTGCGGGTCAGACCTTGTGTCCCTGGCATTTCCCTCCCCCGACCTCGCTGCATCAGAATCTGTGTCCCGGGCGTTCCTCTCCTGTAGACCGGCTGCAGCGGATCTGTGTCCGGGCGCTTCCTTCTTCCGCAGCCTGGCGGCGTCGACTCTGTGTCCCGGGTGTTTTCCTTTCTCCCCCGTCAGACCTCGCCTCAGCGACCTCTGGTCCGGGGTTTCCTTTTCTCCTCAGACCTCGGGGCGTCAGCCTCTGTGTCCAGGGCGCCCCTCCTTCTCTCTGTTGACCTGCTGAGTCGCCCTCTTTTTTGCCCCGGGTGTTTCTTCTCTCTTGTCAGACCCGCTGCTGGGGGCTCTGTGTCCCGGGTGTTCTTTAACTCAGACCTCGCTGCAGTCAGCCTCTGGTCCCGGGCGTTCCCCTCTCTTGTCGACCTCGTGCATCAGACCCTTGTCCCGGGGCTCCTTTCCCTGTCGAACTCACTGCAGTAGCCCTTTGTGCCCCGGGTGCTTTTTCCGCGCAGCAGACCCTGTGCCCCCGGCGTTCCCTCCTCCTGTAAAACTCGCTGCAGTCAGACCTCTGTGTCCCCGGCGCTTCCTCCTCTCCTGTCAAACCCGCGAGCAGACCTCTTTTTCACGGGCGCTTCCTTCTTCCTGTCAGACCCGCTGGTCAGCCTTTGTCACAGGTGTTCCCTTTTCTCCCAGATCTCTGAAGTCAGACCTCTGTCCCCGGGCGCTTCCCCCTCTCCTGTCAGACCCGCTGCAGCGACCTCTTTGTCCCGGGCGCTTCCTTCTCCCTTGCCCTCGCCCCAGTAGCCCTTTGGTCGCGGTGCCCCCCTCTCCTGACCTGCTGCGTCAGCCTGGTTCCGGGGGCTTTGCCTTCCCCCTTCGCCCTCGCGGGCAGTCAGACCTCTGTGTCCCGGGGCCCTCCCCCCCAGACCTCGCTCAGTCAGCCTCTGTGTCCCGGGGCCGCTTCCCTTCTCCCTCAGCCTCGCTGCAGTCGACCTTGGCCAGGCCGTCCTTCCCCTGTCAGACCTCGCTGCAGCCCCGCCTCTGTTCCGGGCGTTTCCTTCTTCCTGTCAACCCTCTGCAGTCAGCCTCTGTGTCCTGGGCGCTTCCTCTTCCCGACCTCGCTGCAGTCAGACCCTGTGTCCCGGGGCTTCTTTCTCCTCGACCCTTTTGTAGCAGACCTCTGTGCCCGGGCACTTCTCCCTCTCCTGCTGATCCCCGGCAGCAGATCTCGTGCCCGGGCGCTTGTCCTATCCTCAGCCCGATGCGTCAGGACCTCTGTGCCCCAGGCGCCTCCTCCTTCCTCAGCCCTCCTGCAGTCAGCCCTCTGTGTCCAGGCACTTCCCCCTTCCCGACCCGCTGCAGTCAACCCTTGTGTATGGGTGCTTCCTCCCTCCCCTCAGACCTCGCGCAGTCGACCTCTGTGCCCAGGCACTTCCCCCCCCTTCCAGACCTGTGCGTCAGCCCTCTGGTCCGGGCCCTTTTTCTCTCCTCGCCTCGCTGCAGTGACCTCTGGCCCCGGGGCATTTCCCTTCTTCCCGACCTTTACTTTCTTCAGTATGAGTGAGAACGTCCTGAGGGCAGAGAGGAGGGTTGGGATAAAGGACCTGTGATGCCATGTGAGAGGAGGGGGTGTGGTCAGCAGGGCGGTGGTAAAGGACCTGTGATGATGTCACCAGGACACATGACCATTTTCACAGGTCTTGTACCTTCCACTGCGGCCCGCCCCCATGTGTGATCACATGGTGGGGACTTTTTTTCGAAGGCCCTTCACTTCCTGGTGTAGTCATAAAGTCGCTGCAGTCTTGGTTTCATGTTGTCGTTTCCCCGGTTCCGCCAGGGAACGTGTTTGAGGGGCAGGGGGGCGACTGGGCAGTCGGGGGGGGTTTTTTGGCTTATAATTGGTTTATAAAAGCTGTGAAGTTTTTCCGGAACCTTCTCCCCATTCCGCTCTTTAACTGCTGTTGACAATTGACTGTGACCCCCAGCTGTGAGAACCTCTTGTGATGGGCGGCCTTTTTCTTCGCCGAGACGCCCTGAAGGGGGGGGGGGCCCCCATTATTCTGCCCTTCGGAAGGTTCTTTCCCGTTGTACATTTCCTGGGGGTTGTGAGGTCGGGTGGAGAAACTTGGGTAGGGGCCTTTTCGGGGTGATTGTGGGAGAGGAGGAGGGGCAGGTTGGGCTTCTCCGGAGCTTTTGTTCTTGTCTTATCCCAATCACTGTGTGAATCGCCCTCCCCGTATCAGCCATGTGTGGTCCCATGTCTGGGGAAAAGGCTTATTTGCTCTTCTCACCGATGCATCAAGCCTCATAGTTATAACATAAAGGGGTTTTCCCCCAGGATTTTCTGTGTATCCCAGCGTCTCCCCTAAATTTTCTGAAGTAGGGTCTCCCCCCTGGAGAACAGACCCGACCCCCATGGAGTTTAACCACTGCATCCAGTTGGGGAATGAAAGAAAAGGGGGGCCCACATGGATAGGGGTCTCTCCCTTTTCTTTTTAGGAGTTTCAAAAACAGCCAAGGCGGCCCCCGGGTGGGGCCCTCATCTATCGCATTTTGGAATATCCTGGGATGTGTTGGGAACCCTGTTCCATGTGGGGCGGGTCTGAGAAACTGTTTCCCCCTGCCCCCGGGTTCTGTAGTCACACTTTGAGTGGCCCTGTAGGTTTTGGGGCCCTCCTTTCTCCTAAAGGCGCCGCCATACTGAACCCTTCGTTTATCCGTTTTCTCCCCATTTCAAAACAGCGTTCCTTTCCTGAATGACCACCAAGGATGGACATGGACAGGAATGAGATCAGAGAGAATATTGGATTTGTCGCAGTCATCCACCTGGTGACCGGGAGGTAAAATTCGCTAGATTTCTTTCACTTATTTTAACGTGCTTTTTGTAGTGGGTCACAATTCCCTCTTCAAATGAGTTTTAAACCCCTGTCACTTGTGAAGCTTGAGAACAAGAAGGCAAAAAATGAAGAGATTTGGGTTTTAAGGCTGAAAATAAAATGGGGGAAAGTCTTTAGCTTAACTCTTCAAGAACCTAATTTGTATAGCCTGAAGGAAAGTGGGGCATAGTACAATGTAACTATAACAAGGGGCAGCCAACATAGAAGAGGATTCTTTACTCAAGGCAGTGAGGTCCATGTCTCTCTGCCAGGGGGAAAGTTATCGGGGGGAAATTCACGGGCTCAAAAGGGCCCAAAACCATGTCCTGGACGTCTCTCAGTCCCGGAAAAAATTATCTGTTCAGTCACTAGATTTCTGGAGATCGGCCCAATGCCCAGGGATTTTTTTCCACGGTTTTACACATAGTGAAGAAAAAAACTTCAGGGACTTCAGGGAGTCGGGGCCCTTAATAATGGGGGACCCTTCCTCACACCCCAATGATACAGGGAGAGGGACAAAAAGAGAAGTCCTAGAACTCCCCAAACCCAAGTGAGGGAGCTGGGGGACTGGGGGAAGTGACGCGGGTGCTGCGGGGGGTTTGCTGGGAAATTTTTACATTTAACCCAGGGGGGGGTCTGGGTGAGGCCCGGTTATCATTTTGTGTTTCTCCAAGGTTCCTATAAGGTGCCCAAGGAGGTCGCTGTCTATTTCCCCGGGGAGGAGTGGGAGAAATTAAAAAGGGGGCACAAGGATCTGTAAAAGGGGACTTCATGATGGAGGTTCTGGGGAACCACCGGGCCTTTTTAGTCAACAAGGTAAGGGGATGGGAGCTGGATTATTTTTGCCTTTTATTTTTGGGTCCCGGGGGCCCGGGAAATGGCGGCCTTGTTGAAGTTTTAAAAGGGAGGTTTTTCATCAGAAAAAAAACCCGTTTTTATTTTGTTTTTATTGAAGCAGATTTTATCAAGAGTTTTTGATGAGGATTTTTTACCCTTTTTGTTTCCAACCCACCTTTTAATTTGGTAAACCCTGACCCCCCCGGAAAGGGTCTCATTGTGGGTCCCCCAAGTCTAATAATGGGCTGCCATTCCTTTCTGTAGGGGAAGGGATTTCCCCTCATAACAGAAAAATTTTAAAATTGAAGGTGCCCAATGTGTCGATAATTAGCTTGCCTTTCTTTCCAATAGGAGATGGTAACAGCCCCTCCCCCCCCCCACAAATGATTTTTTCCCCCGGGTTAAACGGGCCTCAAAAACTCCCCTATAGATCCCAATGATTTCGCCCCTGTGAACAGGTTTCCCTAGGCCCATATTCCCGCAGAAAAAGAATATTTTTTAAATTGTGTTAAAATTCCCATCAAACAAGAAAACCCGGCCCTTTTTATAATCATATGCAGAAAATGGAAATTTAAAAAAATTTAAAATCAAAAATAGAAACCCTGTCAAAAGGAAAAGGAATATGTATTTATTGGTTTTAATTAAAAAGGAAACTTGCTGAAACCTTTCCTTTAAAATAGTTTTTCAAAAAATTAAGGGTTGATTTGTCTTTTTTTTTTTTAAATTGGAAAAAAAAGGGCCCCAAAAGGGTCTAGTTTTTTCTGGTTCATTGTTGATAGGGCCCCCCCCCCCTCCCTTCTTTTGTTTGTTTCATTTCCTCAAAAATGGTCCCCCTATTTTTTTCCACCCCTGGTTTTCGAACATGCCGAGTATCTAAAATTCCCCGCCCTTTCTGGATTTATTTAGAAAACAGTTTGGGTGGAGTGTTTTTTGGGTTTTTGTGAAATTTTCGCCAATGACAAGGGGGGCTTCTTCTTCCAAGCACTGGGACAAAATTTGGGGGACGTTGGGGGAAAGGGAAAATGAAAGACCAGGTGGAGCCAAAACAAGATTGTACTTTAAATATCGAGACATGGGGAAACTTTTTTTTAAACCCCTTAGGGGGAACACATAAACATAAATTTGTAATGGGTGCGGGGAATTCCCATTTTGACAAAAACATTTAGCAGCGTTGATTGGTAGTGTTTGGTGACTTGTGAAAACTTGTTTGTCTGACGGTGCATGATTAAATATAGAAGAAAAAAAAAAAAGTATACTCGCCTCTGTGACTCTCCTGTTTCGTCACGGTTGTGAATGTTCATCGTTCACGTGCTACATGCAGCCAGTCATAGGCCACAGCGCAGCGGTCACTTGGACGTGACGTTGTGACCTGTCATCGGATGCACATAGCTCATGAGCGTTCACTGTATGGCAGGGATGAATGGGACGGGTGCATAACGTATGTGTGCATGCTTTTTTTTTTTCTTCTATTTTTAATTATGCCCTGTTGGACAAACAAGCTTTTACAAGTCTCCGAACATCCCTTTACCACTTTAGTTGCCACGGCGTCTCACTCTGATTAGCACCCCTGTGGATAGATGACAGGGTGCCGATGGGTTCACATGGCAGCTGGAAGGCTAGTGAAGACTTGCATCACCACAGTGTCTCCTGTTTTATCACTTCCTTCGCTAAGCAGGAAGTGATGAAACTGACATCTTTAAACACCCTTGACATCTTTAAACACACCATTGTGTGTGTGTGTGTATATACATAACATGGGCATATACATTTGAAAGTTTCCATACATTATATAAAAAGCCCCTTATTCATGTTTTTCTCACTATCTGACATGAAATCAGGGTAAACCTTCCCTGTTTTAGCTCAATTAGGAGACAAAATTATTTGTATTTGCCAAATGCCATGATGATGAGAGAGAGGGAATTTTTTTAAGGCATTTTTATACTTTCTACAAAGTCAAAAGTTTCCATACACTAGGATTACTCTGCCTTTAAACAATTTGGGGTCGCCCATATGATGATGTCAGGTCTTTGGAAGCTTCTGATTTAGTAGCAATATCTGAGTTAATTAGAGACACCTGTGAAAATATTTTAAGGCACAACAGAAACACACTGCTTCTGTGTGTAACATCATGGGAAAGTGTAAAGAAATCAGCCAAGATATCAGGAAGAGAACTGTGGACTTCCGAAAGTCTGGATCATCCTTGGGTACAGTTTCTAGACACCTGAAGGTGCCTCATTCACCTGTATAAACAATTATACGCAAGTGCAAACAAGATGGGAATATCCAGGCATCATACTGCTGAGAAAGGAGATGGCTTCTGTATGTCAGAGATGAACGTGTTTTGGTCCGACATGTGTATATCAACCCAGGAACTAAAGCAAAAGACCTTCTGAAGATGCTGGTGGAAGCTGGTAAGAGTCTGTCATTATCCACATTGAAATAAGTACTGTACCAGCACAGGCTGAAAGGCCGCTCTGCCAGAAAGAAGCCATTACTCCAAAAGAAACACATAAAAGCCAGATTAATGTTTGCAAATGCACAGGAATACAGACCTACATTTTTGAAGACATGTCCTGTGGTCTGATGAGCTGAAATTGAACGGTTTGACCATGGGGTGGTAAGTGTGCCCTTTGTGGGCCAGTAATCTTTGCCCCACACCCCCTGCAGCCATGTCCCTGTCCATCGAGGAATGGTCAAAGCCACCCGCACCCAAAGCAGTGGCGACTTATTTCGCCTGCATCCGATGCCACAAGAAATTTCTCTTGCAGCTAGCCAAGTGCAATTTGTGCCCTTCGCGTAGCTCCTCAGTCGACCGCTGCCAGGAGTAATTGGCCCCGGAATGGGCTAGGTCTCTCTGGCTAGGTCTCTCTCTCGTTTAAACACAGCAGATGGCAGCGTTTGGTGTCCCCTTTTCATCCAGAGTTTGAGGAACTGGTTACCAGGGAGTGGAAACATTGGGACAGACGTTTGTTTCCTATGACCCGACTGAATACCCTTTATCCTTTTCCAGCGGAATCAGTGACAAGGTGGTCATAGGTGCCATCGGTGGATGCCCCAGTCTGCCAATTTGCAAGGACCACTGCTATCCCCATCTCAGATGCTGCGGCCCTCAGTGACAACACAGACAAATGGCTTGATGGTCTTTATAAAGCTATTTTTAAGGTGACCGGGGTGTCCCTGCAGCCAGCGTTGGCATTATCTTGGGTCCTCAAGGCCTGCTCTGTCTGGTCAAAACAGCTGCAGCAAGGATTATCAGATGGGGCCTCTACGGAGGAGCTGTTGGTTCTTACTTCCCAGCTCATGAGGGTTGCTAAGTTGCTTTCTGAGACTTCTCTTGAAACGGTTCGTCTAGCGGCTAGACATCGGCTAATGCATTACATGCTCACTGCTTTGTGTGGATAAAATCTAGGTCAGCAGATTCAGCACTCAAAAAGTGTGATCTCTGCTTCCTTTCACTGGTGGTAAGTTGTTGGGCAAGCATTTGCACAAGATTACCTCAGAAGTCATAGAGGATTGTAGTGGTCTCCAGCACGACAGTGTCCACGCAAGAAACGCCCCCAGTTTCAGTCCTTTCAGGGCTTTTCCTACAGACCAGCTGCAGGGAAAGCTCCTCATTCCAAGGGTGCAAAGTGATCCTCTGCCAAGCCAGCCTCATCCTGGCGGTCTCGCAGGTCATCCAAAGGCCTGTCCGCCAAGTCTTACTTGTCCTGAAGGTTTGTTCCCACCCAAGGATCCATCTCGTGTGGGAGGCCATTTTCTCCAGTTTCAGGAGATCTGGCAAGTCCAGGTCGACTACCCCTGGGTTCACAAAGCCGTCACGTCGGGGTACAGGGTTCATTTCATGTCCATGCCCCCGATGCCTTTTTTTTCAGTCCTTACCGCCCACCTCTCAGGCAACAGCTTTCTTTCAGGCAATTCATGCTCTCCTTCAGGGGGTAATCATGACGGTCCCCGAGTCAAAGCACTTCCGAGGGTTTTACTTAAATCTCTTTATGGTACCCAAAAAAAGACGGGTGAGTAAGGTCGGTGTTGGACGTCAGGGAGCTCATCCAGTATGTACGAGTTCCCGGCTTCCTAATGGAGTCTCTTCGGTCGGTGGTGGTGTCTCTGGAGCAGAGTGACTTTCTTGCCACTATAGATTATCAGGGGCTTATTGCACATCCGATTGCCCCGGCCTATCAGCGGTTTTTTGCGTTTCACAGTAGGTGCAAGGCCTTTCCAATTCAAGGCTAGGCCTTGCAACCGCACTAAGGGTCTTCACAAAGATCCTAGCTCCCCTAATGGTGATTCTGCACCTTAGGGGCATTACCATCATTCCATATCTGGACGATCTTCTAGTGAAGACTCCGTCATGAGACACCTGCCGAGACAGCATCAGTATCTCCCTGGACGCTTTGTCGTGCTTCGGCTGGATGGTCAACTTCGACAAGTCCTTGTCTGTTCTCGTCTAAGAGGATAGAGTTTATGGGGATGATCCTGGATACTCGGGTTACCAGAGTGTTTCTTCCACCAGGGAAGATTCAGCGATTACAGTTAGTCATTTATTTTCTTCAGAAACGTACCCCATATACTCTTCGCACTTGCATGCATGTTCTCAGCAGGATGGTGGTCGGTTTTGAAGCGGTGTCTTTTGCTCAGTTTTATTCGCACCTCCTGCAGCGGGCAATCATGTTCCTTTGGGACAGTTCTTTAATGTCCCTGGACAGAGTTATTCGGCTTCCACCCCAGATCTGAATCAACCTTGGTGGTTGTTAGTCTCCTCCCCACTCCATCAGGGGAAGTCTTTTTTGCCCCGCAATGGCTGATCATCACCACAGACGCCAGCACGTCTGGGTGGGGTGTTGTCTTTGGCACCCGGACAATTCACCCTCTATATCAGTGTCCTAGAAGTTAGGGCCATTTTTCGAGTACTGTTGCATCGGTCACCCCTCATTCAGGGTTTTCCAATTCAAATTCAGTCCGACAACACCATGACGGTGGCTATCTGAATCATTTAGGTGTCACCGGAGCCAGAAAGCTTTTCTGAAAGCCTCAGATCCTTCGCTGGGCCCAAAATTTTTCAATTCCAATCTTTTCACTGATTTCAGGAGTGGAAAAGGTGCCCGATCGTCTCAGTCAAGCATCGGTCAATCCCAGGGAGTGGGGCCTATCTCTACCAGAGATTTTTTCACATTCATCGAACCAGAGGGTTTAGGGCATGCCTAGGATGTCGATCTGTTTGTGCCTTGTTTCAATTATCGGCTCCCTTGGTATGTATCCAGGACCCATAGATCCATGGAATTAGTTTGCTCTGATGCTGACTGCTTCCTTCCTTGGCCCTGCTGCATTGAGTGCTTCAGAAGGCCTCATGTCCAGTGAGGTTTGCCTGGCTATTCGGCGTGGCCCCAGATTCACCCCGCAGGACTTGGTATGTGGATCTTGTCGCCCTATTGGCAGACGCTCCTTCCTCTGCAATTAGACCTTTTTTTCCAAGGTCCGCTGTTCCACCCCCACTTTACAGCAACTGCATTTGTCTGGTATGGCTCTGTATATCCACAAACACTGGTACAGTCTTGTGGCTTATCGGAATCAGTCATCCGGACCATGATTTGGGCACGATTACCGCACTTGAAAGGCCTTTTTTGCCTAAGCTGAGTCCCAGGGGTTTCACCCATTGATATGTTCCATTCCTAGTGTAATTTCGTTTCTTCTGCAGGGCCTGGAGCTGAGGGGCTGCGGTCTCTTTCGCTTTCCCTGAGAAAGGGCAGAGTTCTGCCCTATGGTTCTTAGTACAAGCGGGCGTCAAGCTAGCACCCACGACGTCTCATCAGGTTAAAACCTGTTTTGCAGGTGGTAGCGCGTTTCAATCCCACTATTTCGTAGGCCCATCAAGCTGTGAGATTTAAATCTTGTTTTGAAGGCCATGCAGTCTTCACCATTTTGAGCCTTTACAGGAAGTGTCACTGTGTTTGCTTTTCATGTAAAGTGCCTTCCGTTCGCCATTACGGCCACCCGCTGAATATTCTGAACTGGCGGCTCGGGCGTGTATCTCCCTGGTACGGGTACAACATAAAGGTACAGGTTGTTGTGTTTTCCTAGGCCATGTGCATCCATTTCGTCCCGAAGGGGAGGGGTCGACATGTTTCATATTTGGGGGTAGGATCTACGAGGGGGCCATCTGGTGGCCCATTCCCCATAAGCCGCGACGAGACCGGGAGTTAAGGTGTGTGAGACGGTGTGTCAAAATAGCCTTTCGGAATCGATCTGCTCGGCACCTGAACCCGCTGAGGTCACCGCCCTAATGTCCCCGTTGTCATTCCGAATAGGGGTACACTCAGGGGCCTGTGCGGGCGCAAAAGGCCCAGAGTGAAACCACTTCGTTCCGGTGTCACTGCTCACTCTACATTGCGCATTTTGGGGCCTCAATGGGTGGGGTACTCTGACAGGCAAGCTTCAGCTTGACCAGGTTTGCAACTAGGCTTGCCATCGGGTTCTCGTCGTCCATACCTTTTCTAAGTTCTAGCAGGTCCATACCTTGGGCTGCGTCGGACGCAAGGTCTCGGCCAGAGGCACTTCAGGCCAGCAGTGTGCTGAGAGCTACCACTGCTGTTGTTACTTGTTTAGTGTTAATCTTCTGTCTCCCCACGCGCTCATGAACGTGCATTGGACATCCCGTGTGCGTGTTCCCCAAATGATTATTGACTAGAAATGGGGGATCTTTGCACTTATGTAAAATCCCTTTTTGATCATGTGTGTGTGTGTCGGGGTCATCGTGTATCACAGCTCGCTCGCGCCCCAATTTTTCTTACCCTCTTCGTCCTTCGCACGACACACATCACCCGAATCACTATACCAGGCGTCCTCCTTGGGTGGGGACTTATGGGTGATCAGTTTGCTATGGGGGGGGTCTTCTGTGTACAAATTTTCTGAGTAGCCTGGTGTCTAGTAGGATTGAGGGGGATTTAGTGCATATGGTGGATCCAACACTTTTGGTTCCATTTTTGAGCGTCATTAATTTCCTCAGGGTGAGGGGTCCTATGCCCAAGATATGTGTGATCCTTCCCTCCCAAATAATCAATCATTATATCTAGACAACACACGCCCCCCCCCCCCCACCCCCCCTCCCCCCTTCCCCACCCCTAACATCTTCCTACCCCCCACCACACTATCCTCCCCCCCCACCACCCCCCCCACCCAACTCCCTCCCCCATCCCACACCACACACACACACCTCCTTGCACCCAACACACAACCACACAGACACTCCGTACTATATCAACCAACACCCTTTCCCCCCCCCTAACCAATGCCCATTCCCCCCCCCCTAAACCCCCCCCTAAATTCCCCCCCCCCCCCCCCCCCCCCCCCCCCCCTCCCCCCCCCCTCCTTTCCTCCCCCCCCCCCCCCCCTCCCCCCCCATACTGTTTGTCCCTCACCCCCCCCCTACCTACACCTCATGACCCCCCCTTTCCCCCCCTCTTGCCCCCCCCCCCACCCCCCCGCCCCACCCCCCCCCCCCCCCCCCGTAACCTATCCCCCCCCCCCCTCCCCCCTACTACCCCAATTTTCACCTCTCCCTCTTCCACTCCCTACCCCCTCCTCCGTCCGCGCTGTTTGTGTGTCGCTCAGAGTCCCCATTGCTCTGTAAAACTCCATGGGTGTTGGGGTTACATGGAAGTGTATCCGAAATTAGATTTATTATTACTCACATCCGGGCTGTCAGAGCAGGTATCTGGCCTTTACAGGAGACAGGCAGTGTTTCCCGCAGCAGAGATTTCATGAGTTCGGGTACAGGCTTCTGAGCCGAGCACATGGTTATTTGGCAAGATAGCCTTTTGTAGAATCATGAGGGAATCTGTTGGTCCACATGTGGGGGAAGGGGTGAAGAGTTAGCCTACTATCTACAACTTTTCAGCCGTCTTCTGGACACATCCTACCCGGCGCCATTCCGAATTCTCCGCTGCTCTATCCAACATCAAGGAGCGTCTCAGACACATTACAGTACCTCAACTGCACCCCAACTTTCCTCTCTCTGCCTGTGCTGTGACCGGGCTGTTATACATTACAATGCAAACTTCACTTCCCACCCTGAGACCATATTGGCCACCACTCAAAACACGGACCACCAGACTCAGCGCCGCGGAGCCTTGGCACACGCCTCCAGGGGACTCGCTAGTCTGCAGCGCGGTTCCAGGTGTGCTTGAGCGCTTGTGGAGAAGAGTCAAAGCTACCAGGCCAGACTTTCTCCATCTACAAATTCAGGCTGCAGGTACCCTACCACACTGCCCTTCACTGCGCCAAACATAAAAATATACTTTGCACCGCCCCGCAGCGCTTCAATGACTCAACAACCAAAACGGCGTGTTGGTTTCCGTGCCAACGCCCCGCCCGCAGGCCCAAAAGCTTCAGGCCCCGAGTCATCTGGCCTCTGGGTGAAGCACCTGGGCCACAATCACTTCCAAGACGCAAATTGTGGACAGCTTCCGGAAACATCACATCACCAATCCCCAATTAAATCGCCATCCTGTGCCCGCCCCGCCGACGTCACCTCTGAATTATGCTCTCGGCCCTCTGACCAGACTTGCAGAATGAAAGAACATGTGTTCCAGGCTTCGCCGGGTCTGACTCGTCCCCACCACGTGGTCGTGCGTAGTGACTCATTGCACCCTCCCTCACTTGCGCCTGTCATTTTCTCGCTGGCCTCTCTCACCTCACTACAATCTGTAATACTCCTCTCTCTCTCACTGGGATCTGTCCCATCCTCTTTAAACACGCTGTTTTATAACTCCTTACTTCAAAGCCCTCTCTGGAACCTCGCTGCGCCGCAAACTATCCGACCAGTCTCGAACATGCCCTTCATCTCAACAAACGTCATGGAGGAAACCGCTGGGTCGACTCTCGCTCTGAATCCGCTATCTCTCTGCTAACTATCGTCTACGAACCTCGCTGTGCATATCGGTTTCCCGCACCCGACACTCCACAAGAAACTGCTCGTGCTAACGTTTCAAATGGACCCTAACCTGACAGCAAAGCGCCCAAAGCAGGTATCATACTCCTTGTGCGTCTTCCTGTTCTTCTTGCCAAAGCATTTGGACACTAGTTTATCCAACCACTCGTCTCATCATTACAATGCTTCCCGCATCCTCACTCTCCGGTATCCGAGGATCCAACCCGGCTCCTACGCTGGGCGTTCTCTTCCTACCATCTTGACCGTCTCCTTTCAGTGTCTCATTTTTCCGGTGTCTACCTCCTCTCAGCCTCTTGATGCTTCGGGGGGCCTCTGGGGGATCCGTTCTTGGTCCTTCCTTTCTTTCAATCTTACACAGCCCCCATTGGGACAAACCTTCAGGAGGAGTTGGCTTCCTTAGTGACATCTCTACGCTGATGTCACTCGTAAACTAGAACTACTTCCGCCCCCCCAGGACATCACTCCGGACCGGCGACAGTACACCCCCAGGGGAGCTGGGGTCTTGTCCGCGTGGCTATGACTAGCCGGCCTCTCTCTATGCGCATACGAATCCTTCACTAAGAACTGACGTCGTAGTAGTACCACCCTTTGATACTATTACCGTCCGCTCACAGTGCGTATGGCCTCTCTCAGTGTGTGGGGTGACCACGAACTCCACGAGGCAGCCATGGCCCCGATGTCGGGGGGATATACTAGACTCTGATCTGTACCTTCACCCCCAGAGAGTGCAAATCACTCTTGCCCGCTCCGGTTACCTGCACCCTCATGAGAACTTCTCCCTGTACTTCAGTCCTATGTCTCACTGGGGAAACTGAACTCTATACTCGCAGTTCTGCTCGATGCTTGCTCGTCTGACGACTGTAATACCGTATTGGTCGGTCAGGCCTCGCTGGGAAAAACTCGTCCCACTCTACCTGATCTGGTCGCTGAATGCAGCATCCAGGCGGGTCTGTCTGTCCAGCCGCTGTTATACGGACTGCCGCTACCCTGTGTCAGTCTCTGATTCTGGCTGCTCTATTCGTACAGAAGACAAAATAATAACGCACGCACTCGCCACACATAAGGGCGTCTCCACAGGGCTGGGCCTCCCCCTGATACATCGCCTCCTAGGCTCTGGTCTACCACCCTACACGCCGTCTCTTACGCTCTGCTACTGATTCGTAAGACTACACACCTCACTCATCCGGAAACCTTCCCCATGGGGGGCCACCCCCCGGTCGTCAGAGAGGTTGCCCGTATTGCACCCAGTCTCTGGAAACATGTTATCCACAGGGTGTTCAGGCCTCACTACACAACCCTCACAGTTTTAAGTGCGCTCTTGAAAAAACTCATCTTCTTAGACAAGCTGCCATCATAGTCCCGAAATGGTCAAAGCACACCCCAAATTCTTCATCTAGATCGGCAATCTGTCCTGCTCGTGTGGCAACCCAGACAGCGCAGGAAGCTTGTATAATAGAGTGTATGGTTGGGATGGCTGGGGCTATCCACAGTGGGATCGTTATGGTCTGTACACACCATCGGTATGGAACATTGGCCGGACCATGGAAACCAAGCTCTGGTCCACTCGTTTTTGGTGTGCTCACCATGTAACACCATAAGAAGATTGTATGCGCTTTGCGAGCAGAGCCCTCACACCGCCGTTGTCTCTCATTTGGGCTCAGGACGCGTTGGTTATCATGTAAGGGGAGGGTTTGGGCGGTGCGGTACTTCACTCATATATTGTATAAAGGGCTGCGGGAAGATAGTTGCTTGGCGATGATTTTAAAGAAGAAGATTATTATTTATTGTTTATTATTAGTTCATTAGTAACAGAACTAGTAATGCTCCCTTATTGACTTCTGAAAAATGGCCAAAACCCAATGAGAGAAAACGTGATGACTTCATAAACCTCTCGCAAATCACCACAGGAAGGCTATGTCGTTCTAAACTATAAAATCAATTGAATCTATCTTTTTCACCCATAGGTTATCCCCTTGCCATCCTATCCTCCCTCACCTCTGATGTTTCTTGCTAATTTGATACTCTTGAAGTATGATACAGGTTTTACACCGAGATATTATTGAGACCTCTTGAAAATCTCATCCCAGACTTGGTTTAAGTTGGCCTATATACTTCTAGAGGCCACACCCATGTGACCTGTCCTAACATCACATTTCTGACCTACAGATACATGCATTGCTAATTTTTTAATTTTTTTAAGGAAAGGTGACACAGTATAATTTTGGAATGGTAGGCCTGGGATGTCGATCTTATGGTACATCCACTAGTGGTGGTATAAGACACGCCAGGGGAGCCGGGTCTACAGCATAGGTCTCAGGTATTCACCAAACCCGCCGCAGGCAGTTTTGGACTCGCTACGGCATGAAAACAACACAGGGTTGTACTCCTGACACAACTTGCTTGCGGATGGCATGTCTTGTGGTGCAGGGTAGGTACCAACTCTTGTGGCAGTCTCTTGAAGTGGGGGACAGGCAACAAAGGTCAGGACAAACGGAAAAAGGTTCGTGCTTGAAGGAGGGGGGAAATGGAACTGGTACAGGAACACGAGAAATCTTCTGAACGCTTTTTTGAAATAGGCTAGCCACTATGGATTCAGCGGGAAAGGGTCTGGCAAGCTTTGAATAAGAACCAGCCCCAAAGCAATTACCAATCCCCTGTGCCAGGCTTTTATATGAAAGGGCCCCGGGCCACCGAAGCCGGCAGGAAGCGGGAGGGGGTTAAGACGAGGGCCGGCAGCGGCGCGAGTGCGCCGCTGCCTGCGCAACTCCAGGTGAAAGAGCCACAGAGCACTTGTGCCCTTTTGGTATCATTAAAAAAAAAGAAAAGGTTTTTCATTTTTTTTTTCTTACATGTTCATAAGTTAAAATAAAAAACCCAAAAAAATTTTTTTTTTTTAAAAAAATAATTTTTAAATTTTTTTTTTTAAAAAGGAAGTGTCCCAAATTTTTTTTGTTTTAAATTGATGCCCAAATCGGTTTTAAGGGGTCAATTTTTTAAAGGGACTAAGTTTAAAAAAAATCCCCAGCATTCGATTTTTGTTTGCAATTTAAATTCTTGATTTGACGGAAGGCCTGGTGGCCAGCCAAAATTTTTCTTTTCAAAGTTTTAATTTTATAAGTCCTAGGGGTTATGTCAAAATAGAGATGAGCACAAACGGATCCTGGACTTTTTTTTTATGACACACTTGGATTCTTAAAATTTAATTTTTGTTTGGGGGTTTGGAAAAATTTGAAAAAAAAAGTTTCTAGCCCTTTTAGCTGATTCACTTTTGGCTTTGGTACAAAGAAATAAAACAAAAACTGCCTTTTTTTTTTTTTTTTAAATAAAACTGCAAGTAAACCTGCAGGTTTTTCCCCTTTTTTGAAACCACCCCCATAAGTTTTTAACAACCCCTTTTACTTTTTAGTTCCGAAAATTTTAAAATCATGACCTCTGTTTTAAAAATTAACAGACAATTCCGTAAGCCCTAAAAACACTTAACGTATCTTTACGAATAACGGAAATGGAGAGAACTTGCAGCACTCTTCAGGAGGACGCTTCATGACCAATGTACATCCAAACTTCAAGGCAGATCTACCTTTGATTTTCTTTATCATAGGTCATTTTCCTGAGCAATCCCCGTTACCCAAAAAAAGGGGGAAGAAAAAGGCAAATGATTCATGGTGGTAAAGGGTCACAAAAAGCTCACATCCTTTACCCAATAGAATTCGGGGAGGTGCCTCAGACGTAAATCAAAAGTATTAAACAGAGAAGTCACACGGGAAGAGAAGTTTCCCTTGCTCAGAATTTGTTTATAATTTGAACGTGTTGGACTTGAGAGAGCTCACAGCGGTAAGACGTCATTTTTTCACGTTCCAATGTGTAAAATACTTTACAAAGATCAAGCCTTCTCGCACGGCAAGAACTCGCACAGGACAAAACCCATTTCAGTTCAGAAGTGGGAAAGCTTTATATGCAAGTAAAAATTGAAAATGCAGAGAGAATTCATACTGGAAAGGGCCATGTGTGAAAAGTTTTCTGAAATACTGACCTTGTTACAAATGAGAGAAATCACAAAAGAGAAGTCATACTGTGTTCGGAATTGGAAAACCTTTACAAGTAAATCGGATCTTGTGCAAAATGAAAGAATTCAAAAAGGAAAGAAGACATTCTGTTTGAAGTGGAGAATTTTTGCTAAAAAACAGACTTGTTATACATTTACGAACCACGCAGGAGGATGGAATTTTTTGTGTGTCAATCGGGAAAGGGTTTTTCATGCAAGCTCACACTTGTTAGACATGAGAGAAATTTCCAGGGGAAGAAAACCTACTCGTTCAAATTGTGAAAAAACTTCACAAGTAAATCAATCTGTTAAAATTTTAGGGAACCCACAAAGAAAAAAACCTCTGTGGCAAAATTTTGGGAAACATTTTATTTTAAATAATCTTTTTAGACTAAAGAATTATACAGGAGAAAGGTTTTGGCGTGTCTCAAATGTGGGAGGGGATTTTCATGTAAGTCCAAATTGATAGCATGAGGCAATTAAAAAAGGGAGAGATACCAGTTAGCCAAGAGGAAAATTGACAAAGGAAAAAAACCCAGTGAGAAAAAAGAGGAAAATTGGGACAAAAGGGGAACCATTTGGGACAAGAGGAAATTTGACAAAGGCGAGGAAAACCAGTTAGACAAGAGGAAATTTAAAAAAGGGGGGCCCCCCATTTTAGACAAGGGAAATTGAAAAAAGGCGAGGAACCCAATTTGGGAAAAGGGGAAAATTTTGCCCAAAGGCGGGGAAAAACCCTTTAAAACCAAAGAGGCAATTTACAAAGGCGAGGAACCAGTTAGACAAGGGGCCCAATTGACAAGGCGGGGAAACCCAGTTGGACAAGAGGCAATTGACAAAACCGAGGAACCAGTTAGACAAGAGGCAATTGAAAAAGGGCGGGGAAAAAAACAGAAGACAAGGGGCAATTGAAAAAAGGGAGAAAAAACCAAACTATGTTAATTTTTCGGGGGGAAAAATACTTTAAAAAAAAAAATCAAAAGTTGTTAGCCCAATGAAAGAGTTCCCCAAAAGAAGAAGTCATTTTTTTGTTTTTAAATGGGGAAACCCTTAAATTAAAAAATTTGCAAAAATTGTTGAACAGGGGCGAAAAAAAAAGGTCCCCAGGAGAAAAAACCCTATTTCCCTGTTAGAATTTTGGAAAAAAGGGTTTTTAAAAAGGGAAATCAGCGTGGTTGGGCTTGAAGAATTCACATGGGAAAGGAAGGTTTTTTGTGTGTCTCAGATGGGGGAGGGGATTTTCATTTTAATCCAAAACTTGAAGGCCCTTAGGGAATTCATATAAAGAGAAACCCATTGGCCCTGAGGAAAAATTTACGAAGGAGAGAAACCATTAGAAAAGAGGAAATTTGACAAAGGAGGGGAAACCCCAGTTAGAAAAAGAGGAAATTTGCCCAAAAAAAGGAAGGAAACCCCGTTAGCCCAAGAGGAAAATTGAAAAAGGGGCGAGGAACCAGTTAGAAAAGAGGGAAATTAAACAAAGGAGGGAACAGTTAGACATGAGGGGAGTTCACAAAAGAGAAAACCCAAATTTTCTTGTCTTGAATGGGGGGAAAACGCTTTAAAGGGAAAAAGGGGGGCATCGTTGAAAAAGGGGAGATGTCCCACGGGGGGAGAAACCATATTTCGTTCATGTGGGAAAATTTTTTTCCCTCAAAAAATCAACTATGCTTAGGAAATGAGAGTTTTCCCACACAAGAAAAAGGGGTTATTTGTGTGCCCTCAAATGGGGGGAGGGGGAATTTTCATGCAAGTCCAAATTTGAAAGGACATGAGGGAATTCACATTTTAAAGAAAAAACCATTTTGGGGCATAAAGGGAAAATGGCCCGAAGGAGAAAAAACCGGGTTGGGAAACCATGGGGGGAATTTGACAAAGGGAAAGGGGAAACCATTGGGAAAAGGGGGAATTGAAAAGGGAGGAACCTTTTAAAAAAAAAGGGAAATTTTTGCCCAAAGGGGGGGAAAACCATTAGAAAAAAAGGGAAATTTGGGTTTTAAAGGAGGGGAAACCAGTTAGAAAAAGAGGAAATTTGGGAAAAAAGGGGGAGGAACCAGTTAGAAAAGAGGCAATTGAAAAAAGGGGAGGGGAAAGCAGTTTAGACAAGAGGGAAGGGGACAAAGGAGAGGAACCAGTTAGAAAAAAAAGGGAAATTTGACAAAGGAGGGGAACCCAGTTGGGACAAGGGGAAAAATTTGGAAAAAGGGAAAAAGAGGGAACCCCAGTTAGCCAAGGGGCAATTGACAAAGGAGAGGAACCCGTTAACAAGGGGAAAATTGACAAAGGCGGGGAACCCAGTAAAACAAGAGGAAATTGACAAAGGCGAGGAACCATTTAAAAACCAAAAAGGAAATTTGCAAAGGGGGGGGAACCAGTTGGACAAGGGGCAATTGACAAAGGCGGGGAAACCCAGTTGGACAAGAGGCAATTGAAAAAGGCGGGGAAAACCAGTTGGACAAGAGGAAATTTGAAAAAAGGGGCAGGAACCATTTGGGAAAAGGGGCCCTTTTGACAAAGGGGGGAACCTTTTAAGAAAAGGAGGGAATTGAAAAAAGGAGGGAAACCAGTTAGCCCATGAGAGAGTTCACAAAAGAGAGAAGCCATTTTCCCTTGGGTTTTGTGTGGGAAAACGTTTTTAAATGGAAATCTTTATAAAGTTGAACATGAGAGAGGGTCCCCACAGGAAGAAACCAAAAACCTGCCCAAATGGGGGAAAGGTTTACTATTAAATCAACTAGGGTTTTGGGCATAAGAATTCACCAAGAGGGAAGGTATTTGTGTGTCTCAAATTTAAGGGGGGATTTTATGAAAGTCCGAATTGACAGACATGGGAAATTCACATAGAAAAAAAACCCGTTGGACATGAGGGAATTGATAAAGGAGGAAACCAGTTAGAAGAGCGGGAATTCACAGAGGAGAAAAAAACCAGTTGACAAGGGGGGAATTCACAAGGAGAGAAACCATTAGAAAAAGGGGGGAAATTGCCCAAAGGAGGGGAAAACCAGTTAGAAATGGGAATTGACAAAGGAAAAAACCAGTTAGACAAAGGGAATTGTAAAAGGAGAAAAAACCGGGTTTAAACAAAAAGGGGCAATTAAAAAAAGGGAAAGGGGAAACCAGTTAAAATAAAGGGGGTTCACAAAAGAAAAAAAAAGCCATATTTTTTTTTTGAATGTGGGAAACGCTTTAAAGGGAAATGTATCATTTGAAAAAGAAAAATTCAAACAGCAGAAAAACCCATACTCCTGTTTAGAATGGGGGGAAAGTTTTTACAACTAAATGGAGTTTTAAATTACACATGAGGGGAATTCAAAGGAGAAGCCATATTCTTGTTCTGAATTTTAAAGAGTTTTAAAATGGAAAAACGAATCTTTTTGGGAAAAAAGAAAAACCACGCAGTAGAGAAGCCATACTCCTGTTAAAAAATGTGAACGTGCACATTGTAGTTTTGGGTTAAGTTCAAAGTTGTTTAAAGGTACTTCATAAGTAAGATGAATATTGTGTTTGTTTTTGAAAAACCTTAAAAAAAAAAAATTGTAGATAAGAAAAAAAAAAATTTTCCAAAGTATCGGGTCATTCAATACATTTTTAAACTTTAGGGGGAAAAAACCCTTTTTAATGTCATCCCAAGGGGACATACCCCAAAGCGACTTGCAGCGGTAATTGCAGAAAAAGGTGGGGGCCAAAGTATTAACTTAAGGGGGCCAAAAAATTTATTGCTTTCCCCCTTTTTTTTTTTTTTTTGGGGAAAAATTTTTTTAAAATTTAGTCAAAAATTTCTTTTCCCACTTAAAATTTTGTGTCCCGTTTTGTTGTTTCCCTTCACAAAAAAATTTAAAAATTTTTGTTTTTTTGGTTTGAACCCTGAAATGTGGCAAAAGGTAGAAAGTTCAATGGACCCGAATATTTTTGCAAGGGGCAATTATATTTGGGGGGAATGGGTTCCCAAATTTATTTTGAAAAATTTTTTTAACAATCCAAAAAGGGGAGATGTATGCTTTATAAAAAAATTCGTCTAAAAGCCAACACGGGGGAAAGATTTTAAAATACATGAAATGAACATTTTGGAATCATTATGGGTATTTTATAAATGCAATTTAAAAAGAATGAAAATAATTCTTTTTTGGAAGTCTGTCAGGCCCCCAAAAACAGAACCCATAGAAAAAGGTACTATTGGATAGGCAGCTATACAAAATGCGGTTTTTAAATTAGGGGAAAACTTCAACTTTCAGGACTTAATTTGGGAAAAACCCTTAAACCTATGGCTTTCATAAAGGAAAAATTTAAAATAACTAAATAGGTTCCCTTTTCCAAAACGATGCAAGACCCAAATACGTTGCTATTATTATCCAATAGCCCTTTCGGATAAAAAGAGGCAAGGACCCAACTGAGAAAAGGGAGCCCCACTACTGATTTAAATTTATAAAACCCCATAGAGGACACAAGATAACGGGGAGGTCCGGGAAACCCAAAAGAAAAAAGGTGGGCACCACACTGAGTTAATACCCAACCCAAAAGGGGACACAAGAAAACCAGAGGTGCAGGAGCCAAAAAAGGGGGAAAGGGCCCTTTTTTGGAATAAAATTAATGACTAACAGACCTGGAAGGGGTAAAAAAAAGGGTTCAGGTTGGGGGGCATCTGGGAAAAAGTGACCACAAAAAAATTTTAACAATAATTCTTAAATTTAAGTATGTTGCCAAAAGGGGAGCCAAAAAAAACCTTTAAAATTTCAAAAGGGAAAAATTTTTAAAATCTGTTTCGAGAGGCCCAAAAACATTGACGGGTCTTCAAAAAAAAACAGAAGTAATAAAAAATGAATTTTTTAAAAATACCCCAGGTCCATTTTTAGAGGTACAGCCCTTTATGGAAATAAAATGAAAAAAAACAGGAAAAAAACAATGGGGATCAACAAAAAGATGTAAGGGAAGCAAAAAAAAAGAAAAATTAAAAAAGGAGAGCATTGAGGAGGTGAAAAAAGCTAAAAGGGAAAATAGTAAAAAAATGTAAAAACGCAAGGCTGGAGACAGAAAGTAATATTGCCAAAAAAGGAAAACTAACCCCAAAATATTTTAATTTTTTTAAGTAGTAAAAAAAATTAAAAAATGAAAAAAGTTTGCCTTTTTGAAAATTGTGAGGGGAAAGGGTTTGTAGGGGGGTGATGAGGGAGGGAAAACAAATTGAAAGAGTAGCTGTTTCTTGTCTAACTGAGGGAAAAATTTTGCCTCCCCTCTTAAGAAGATTTAAAAAAGACAAAACACCCTTTTTCCCCTTTGGGCCCAAGGGAATTAAACCCAAAGTCAAAGACAGGTCCCTTTTCCTAATTTTGTATGGGGCTGTATAATAAGGGGGTATGTCCCCCCCGGATTGTCTCATAACAAACAAAAGGCCAGTAAGTTTAAACCCCTGTTGTAGATAAAATATTTTTAAAAATTTTCTAAAAGTCCTGTACTGGAGTTTTTTCTTTGAAAAAAGTATAATGCCGTTTCCCCTTTTTAAAGAGGTTTTACCCTTTTTTTGCCGTAATGCGCCCCGAAAATGCCGGAAACGGGAAACTATAAATCAAAAGTTCTCCTCACACCCCCTGGGCTCAGGGTCCTTACAAAAACCGGGGTGGGAGATTTAAACAGGTAGCTAAAAAGGGGCTGTCCTGATATTCGCCGAAAAGATTCCAGATACTGGCGAGCCCTGTTCCAAAAAAAGCCCCCCATAGTGTTTTGCTTGCATCCTTCAAAGTGAGGGGGGTAATATTCCTGAGGGTAGTGAAAAAAGAACCGTAAAATGTTCAAATCAAACTTTGAGGGGTTTAGGTTTTAGGGTTTGACTTTTAAACCCCATTAAAGTCAAAGGGAGATGGGTTTGGGGGTTTAAATTTTTTACCCTTTTCAGGTGAAGAATGGGGAAGGGTGTGATTACATCCACAAGGGGTAAACTGGGTCGTTTGGGAAAAACTTATGAAGAAAAAAGTGGGGTCTAAGAGTGACAGAAAAAAAATTTAGGCTAAAAATGAGGAGGGGCACCCTTCAAGGGAGGGGGGGTAGCAATTTGGGGGGAAAGCGGTTTTTTTTGCACTGCTTCAGGGGGCCTTTCATTCTGGAAGGGGGGCCCAAAAGGGCCCCCTTTTGGCCCTAAAGAAGACAACCCTTTTTGGAAATGGCACATGGTAAAACTGGCAAAAAGCCCCTTTTTTTTACTTTTGCACCGGGCCAAAGAACTTGAACTTACGCCTGGGGCTGGGGCTACTTTGACGGTAGCACCTTGGTGGCAGCGGGGGAATATGGGCCCAAATGGGAAACATCGAGGTTCAGGTTAACAGGACTTAGTACATTTGGTGGTAGTACAGGTGGAGGCATTTAAAAAAATAAAGATTTGGAGGGCTACAAGAAGGAGTAAGAGGTGTATACAGTGCACATCAAGGTCATACAGGTGTATATTTCAAAATAAATTCAGCCGTAAGACTTGCAAACCTAGCTGTATGGCAGCAGTAAGAACACAATTTATAGAAGCAGCAGGCACAGGAACTACAGGCATGAGATGTAGTGTAGGTTAAATGTGTATTTTCACATTGTAAAGTAGAACGTGCTCCAGTTTACTAGTCAGTGATATCGCAACCGGGGCAACAAAATTGTCAGAGATCCACACTTGATTCATTTTTATAAATGTCAAACGATCGACATTGTCAGGGGAAAGACAGATACGTTTGTCAGTTATCACCCCGCCAGCTGTGTGAAGGTGTGTTCTGAGATAACACTGGCTGCTGGCAAGATAATACTTCTATGGCGTGTCGAGCAAGCTCAATCCATTCATCCAGTTTGGACACCCAGAAATTGAAAGGATCCAGACTAAGTACAAAAACATTGGTGTTGAGCCGCAGGTAGTCATGGACCATGGTTTTAAGATGGCCTCTGTGTGTCTGAATGCTGCCCTGCCTTGCAGGCGTTGATGAAGTGAAAAATGTCACCCAGTAGGGTTCTGTCACAGTGCCTGCTGCTATTTGCCATTCTACTGCTGCCACGTTGCTGACGTTGTTCCACTGTGACATTAGAAGGTGAAGATGGAAAAGATGTCTCGAATTGGTCATGAGCACTGTCTCAAAATCCTGCATTCTACTGTCAATTTGTGTGCGCGGAAGGAAATTGATCACTTTTGTCTTGTAACATGGATCAAAGAGAGTAGCTACACAATAATCGCTGTTCATTTTTATTGCCTTGATGTGTGGATCATGTTGCAGGTAATGTAGCATCCAAGCACTCATGTGTGTGATGCTGCCGAGATCTCCCAAGCCTTGGGGTTGAGGGGCACTAACGGATCTTCCTTCTCCTCCTGTAATCTGTACCAACCTCTTACCACTGAAGGATAATCAGTACGGGTGGTGTCCACCCCTGCCTCCTCATTCTCCTCTACTTCCTCATCCTGGCCATCACCAGAGCCCTGGCTAGCCTCATGTGCTATACTCTGAGCTGAACTGCTGTCCTGCACCTACCCTCGACCTAGAACCACCACCTAAAGAAGACCTATACAATTGCGAAACCGTTGGGCCTTCTACATCCTCCGGCGAGTAAGGCTCTGTGTTCACTGCCTCCTCCTCCATCACTGCTGGGACCTGCTGCCACAGAGTGCCTAACGCTTGTTCCAGTAAAAATATAACTACAATGGTCATGCTTACAAGGGCATCGTCCTGACTGACCATTTTGGTGACCTCTTCAAAACTGCCAAGGATGGTATAGAGATCCTTCACTTGTCTCCACTCTCTATGGGTCAATATACCGAGGTCCACACCACTGCTAGTCAGGCCATGCGACATTTCATACTGCATAATAGCATTACGCTGCTGCCACAATTGCTGGAGCATGTGGAGGGTGGAATTCCAGTCTGTTGCCACATCACATATCAGACAGTGGACGGGGAGGCCCAGATCACGTTGCAAGGAGATTTCTCCCGTTGTCACACACCACCTTGGCTAGTGCCAGATTCTTAGCACTGAGTCACTGGTCGGACTGAGTGCGCAGAGCCGTCCACAGCTCTTGACCTGTGTGTTGATGGTCTCCAAGAGAAATTCATTTGAGAATGGCCTAGTTTCTCTTGGCACGTGATGCTACCCAATGAGGTTGGGGATCTGGACTCTGCACCATCCCAGCAATGTAGAAGAGTGTCCGTCGAGCCCGACGCCAATCACCAGAGGCACTGTCATCCACCAAACTCACTCAGTGAGCATTCAGTGAGATGTGGTGGGCAAGGGCAAGGACAGCTTTTCTGACAAAGAAACTCCTGCTCTGCATCTGATATTGGGACATGCCAGGGTCATGACGTGGCGGAACCCATCTGTGTCCACCAGGCAGAAAGGCAACGTTTCCAAGGCCAACAGCCTGGCAATGCCGACATTCAGGCTTTTGGCTTTGGGATGGTTGAGCTGAAAGCATTTCTTATGCTTCCACACCTAGTACACAGAAGGCTTGCTGCCGGACCAGCTGCTGTACGGTGTGCAGGTCACACTGGTGGCAAAGGAAGGTGTAGGCTGTGTTGCTTGTGGTGGGAATTCGCCGACAGGATTTGGGACTGGGGATGGTGCTTGCTCATGCTGCTCTGGCACATCGGCAGCAGAGGACCACTTGGGCTTGGAAGTGGCGAAGGAGGCAGAAGATGTCAGGGTGGTTGGAAGCCCAGGACCTGTGTGGCCTTTTTTTATCCAAGGGACTATTCCACAGCAATTCATGCATGTGCCTATTCATGCTCGTGGTGCTTAAACTCTTTTAATTTCCTCTACTGACGCTTTGAAGGCAAATCCAGCATATGACGTCAGTCGGCGAACCTGAGGAAATCGAGAAAAGTCCTAGGCTTCACAGGTCCTGGACCTCTTCAATTGTGAAAACCTAGTACCTCGTATTGTGTTCCCACTATCAGCGGACTTGTGCGAAGGCACTCTCCCTTTCTGAGGCTGGCCTCACTGACACTACCCCATCATCCTCCTCCTCCTTCACTGATGATGCACTCGCCAGCTGCTGCTCAACAGACCACGTTGAATCCGCAATGTCATCATCACTGGTGACTTACACTTCCCCACAGTCTACATCCTCAAGCTGTGGGTTAGAAGCCACAGGAACTGCGAGGTATTGCTGACCGCTCGGTATTTCTGCTGATGGACCAGCTTTCTTCTCCTCTGAGGGCATGAGAAATTGGGCATCAGAGCAGACAAGATCATCCACTTTGGTCTCTTTTACTCTTTTGAAATGCCTTCTGACCCCAACTTTATTGTGTCATCAAAGAGCTCTTCAGAATATGGATTATTTGCAGTGGTTTGTATATTGGGTTGTGAAATTCGGCCCATGTTTGCTTCAGGTTGGACTGATGATGGTGATGACATTTGTGGCCGTGACTGAGAGAAAGAGGAGGTAAAATCGCTAGATGCAGGGTCTGTTAACCACTGAAGAACAGATTGGCGACGCTCTTCAGTAATGAGACTCACAGGAACCGAGCAAGCAATGACAGGCCTGACGGTTCTGCGACTGACGATGTCCTCGCTTGTGTGTTATCCGGAGCACTGGAAGGAGTGCCTTGTCTCGTACCTCTATCTCAACTTCCTGCACCCCTCCTTGCTCGCTTACCACCTCTAGTTCTCTCCATGTTCAAAAGCTAAATATTATAGCTCTGTGTGTGGCACAAGATATAGGTAATAAACAAGAAAGAAGTGTATATGTAAATGTGGATCACAACAACGCACTGGTATATTTCAGTGTTATGTGGACTTAAAATCTGGCAAAATTACACTTTTTGCATTGAGTAAGATTTAGCAACAGAGAGAACTCTATTTCCTGGATATATATCTGTATGACAATAACACACAGTATATTTGAAAGGTATTTCACCCCCAAAACTGCCAAAAATGAACTTTTCACCAACCATTACAACTATTTATCAACTGTATTTCTTTGTAAGAGAATTGAAACAGTTTAAAAAAAATAA